>CAKALS010000444.1:0-78478 GCA_916701275.1 Sebastes miniatus | reverse complement strand
TTTTTTCATTTGACATTTTCAGATCTTTTTTTTCGGATAGTTTTTTCAGACTTCTTTTGTCCAACATTTTTCAGATATTTTTTTCAGATCTTTTTTTTCAGACATTTTCTGATCTTTTTTTTCGGACAGTTTTTTCAGACTTCTTTTGTCCAACATTTTTCAGATATTTTTTTCAGATCTTTTTTTTCAGACTTTTTTTTCAGACATTTTCAGATCTTTTTTTTCAGACTTTTTTTTCAGACATTTTCAGATTTTTTTTTACGGACAGTTTTTTCAGACTTCTTTTGTCCGACATTTTTCAGACTTCTGTTGTCCGACATTTTTCAGATATTCTTTCCAGACTTCTTTTGTCCGACATTTTTCAGATATTTTTTTCAGACATTTTCAGATATTTTTTTTCGGACAGTTTTTTCAGACTTCTTTTGTCCGACAATTTTCAGATATTCTTTTTCGGACTTTTTTTCGGGCTTTTTTTCAGACATTTTTCAGACTTCTTTTGTCCGACATTTTTCAGATATTTTTTTCAGATCTTTTTTTTCAGACATTTTCAGATATTTTTTTTCGGACATTTTTTTCAGACTTCTTTTGTCCGACATTTTTCAGATATATTTCCAGACTTTTTTTGTCCTACAATTTTCAGATCTTTTTTTTCAGACTTTTTTTTCAGACATTTTCAGATCTTTTTTTTCGGACTTTTTTTTCAGACATTTTCAGATCTTTTTTTTCAGACAGTTTTTTCAGACTTCTTTTGTCCGACAATTTTCAGATCTTTTTTTGTCTGACTTTTCTGTCCGACATTTTTCAGATCTTTTGTTTCAGATCTTATTTTTCAGACATTTTCAGATCTTTTTTTTTGGACAGTTTTTTCAGACTTCTTTTGTCCGACATTTTTCAGACTTCTGTTGTCCGACATTTTTCAGATATTCTTTCCAGACTTCTTTTGTCCGACATTTTTCAGATATTTTTTTCAGACATTTTCAGATATTGTTTTTCGGACAGTTTTTTCAGACTTCTTTTGTCCGACAATTTTCAGATCTTCTTTTTCGGACTTTTTTTCGGGCTTTTTTTCAGACATTTTTCAGACTTCTTTTGTCCGACATTTTTCAGATCTTTTTTTTCAGACATTTTCAGATATTTTTTTTCGGACAGTTTTTTCAGACTTTTTCAGATCTTTTTTTTCAGACTTTTTTGTCAGACTTCTTTTGCCCGACATTTTTCAGACATTTTTCCCAGACTTTTTTTGTCCGACAATTTTCAGATATTTTTTTTCAGACTTTTTTAGTCCGACATTTTTCAGATATTTTTTTTCGGACAGTTTTTTCAGACTTCTTTTGCCCGACATTTTTCAGATATTCTTTCCAGACTTTTTTTGTCCGACATTTTCAGATCTTTTTTTTCAGACTTTTTTTGTCCGACAATTTTCAGATATTTTTTTTCAGACTTTTTTAGTCCGACATTTTCAGATCTTTTTTTTCGGACAGTTTTTTCAGACTTCTTTTTTCCGACAATTTTCAGATCTTTTTCAGACTTTTTTTGTCCGACATTTTTCAGATCTTTTGTTTCAGACCTTTTTTTCAGACATTTTCAGATGGTTTTTTTTCGGACAGTTTTTTCAGACTTCTTTTGTCCGACATTTTTCAGACTTTTTTTTCCGTCATTTTTCAGACTTTTTTTCGGGCTTTTTGTCCGACATTTTTTAGATATTTTTTTCAGATATTTTTTTTCAGACTTTTTTTATAGACATTTTCAGATATTTTTTTTCGGACAGTTTTTTCAGACTTCTTTTGTCCGACATTTTTCAGAAAATGTCGGACAAAAAAAGTTTGGAAAAAATATCTGAAAAATTTCGGACAAAAAAAGTCTGAAAAAAAAGATCTGAAAATTGTCGGACAAAAAAAGTCTGAAAAAACTGTCCGAAAAAAAAGATCTGAAAATGTTTGAAAAAAAAGTTCTGAAAAAAAGATCTGAAAAATGTTGGAAAAAAAAAGTCTGAAAAAAAAGATCTGAAAATTGTCCGACAAAAAAAGTCTGAAAAAAAAGTCTGAAAAAAAAGATCTGAAAATGTCTGAAAAAAAAGTCTGAAAAAAAAGATCTGAAAAAAAGATCTGAAAAATGTCGGACAAAAGATGTCTGAAAAAAAAGTCTGAAAAAAAAGATCTGAAAAATGTCGGACAAAAAAAGTCTGAAAAATGTCGGACAAAAGAAGTCTGAAAAAGAAGTCTGAAAAAAAAGTCTGAAAAAAAAGATCTGAAAATGTCTGAAAAAAAATTCTGAAAAAAAAGATGTGAAAAAAAACATCTGAAAAATGTCGGACAAAAGATTTCTGAAAAAAAGTCTGAAAAAAAAGATCTGAAAAATGTTTGACAAAAAGCCCGAAAAAAAGTCTGAAAAAAAGTCTGAAAAATGTCGGATAAAAGAAGTCTGAAAAAACTGTCCGAAAAAAAAGATATTTTTTTCAGATCTTTTTTTTCAGACTTTTTTTTCAGACATTTTCAGATCTCCCCCGAAGGTGCATAACCCTATTGAGTTTGCTTGAATTTGATATTATTAGTTTGAGTTTTGTTATTGAGTTTGCGCCGGTTTGTTATTAGGGTTATAGCCCCGAAGGGGCATAACCCTATTGAGTTTGCGCCGGTTTGTTATTTTTATTTGTTGTCTTATGCCGCGACTCAATTTACCGTGAGATGGAATGAGCGAGAAACATGAAATTTCGCACAATAACTGGAAATGATGTGCATGAGCTTCTCAAGCAATATGAGCGCAATCGACCACATGGTGGCGCTGTAATTAACGCCCAAACACGCGATTTTGGAAAGGCCACGCCCCTCACACCGTAAGTCTGATTGACTTGAAACTCGACACACATGTCCAGCTCCGTGTGATCTACAAAAAAGCTGCTCAGACCACTAAAGTCCGCCTAACTAGATTTTCCGCCATATTGGATTTTTTGAAAAACACATTTTTGACATCTCCTCCTAAACCATTGGTCTGATTGCTACCAAATTTTCTATGGATCATTATTGGACTAATGTCATCTAAAGTTGCATAAAGCGTGTTGATACCTCATTGCGTTATGAATCTGTTGACCAATGAACTTTTAGAGGGCAGGGCTCAGCACATCAGTAGACCTAACTTCACAAGCCATGTGCAGCTCCGTGTGATCTACAATAAAGCCTCTGGGACCACTAAAGTCCGCCTGGCAATATTTTCCGCCATATTGGATTTTTTTAAAAACGCATTTTTGACATCTCCTCCTAAACCGAAGGTCCGATTGCTACCAAATTTTCTGTGGATCATTATTGGACTAATGTCATCTAAAGTTGCATAAAGCGTGTTGATACCTTATTGCGTTATGAATCTGTTGACCAACAAACTTTTCAATTGGAAGGGCTTAGCAGGTAATTGGCCATAATTCATTGACCATTAGTCAAATCATCATAAATCTTGGTAGATAACTTCAGTACGTGTTTGGGAAGAGGCGTACCAAAGCATTTTCCGTTTGACCCATAGGGGGCGCCACAAATACCAGAAACTTGTATCGCAAGATCCGGTGGACAGAATTTGATCAAATTTGGTGCACATACTCTGGGGGCAAGTATTAACCAAGATCTATAGTGTCATATTGATCGGTGCATGTGGGCGTGGCCTATTTAGCATTTTATGCTAAATTATGCCTTTGCTCAATTTGCTGTGAGCTGGAACGAGCTAGAGACATGAAACTTGGTACCATAACTGTACATGATGTCATAATGCTTCACATAAAATATGAAAACAATTGGCCACATGGTGGCGCTATAAAATTTTTCACGGCCAGCCCCCTCACACCATAAGTCCCATCGATTAGAAATTTGACAGACATGTGCTGCTGAATGTGATCTACAAAAAAGTCTCTTGGACCACGAAAGTCCACCGACTAAATTTTCCGCCATGTTGAATTCTTTAAAAAACACATTTTTGACATCTCCTCCTAAACCGTAGGTCCGATTGCTGGAATATTTTCTGCGAATCATTATTGGACCAGGCTCATCAAAAGTTGCATTAAGCTTGTTGATATGTTATTGCGTTGTGAAGATATTGACCAATACATTTCTAAGAGGCGTGCCTCAGCACATCAATAGACCTAACTTCACAAGCCTCTGCCCATCATCTCCAAACTTTCAGCATATGTTCACAAGAGTAGTTGAAACATCCGCTGAAAGTTTCATTCAAATCGACCACTAGGGGGGCGCTTTGAGCGATAAAGGCTATAACCCGCGAAATGCCGCTTGCAGCTTTAATTCATTTTAAATTGATGTAACTATGTGGATGTGGAAATATGTTTTATATATTTCATGTTTATTCTTTTACAATGTAATTGTTAACCTGTGTTGAAATGTACACAACTCTAGTTTTCATCACTAAGCCAAAGAATGCATTTCTCCTCAAGAAACACAGAATTCGCTTCCAAGTATCAAATCTTCATTCTGAGCTCAATTCTATGCAAAACTCTTGTTTTCATCATTAAACTCGCTTAATATGTCTTTCTCATCCAAAACCACTCAGGAACGCATTTCTCCTCAAGAAACACTGAAACGTGCATTTATATGAAGAATATGTGATTTATTTAAAGAAACACATCTGTTATACTGGAAACATACAAAAAAGAGACAGAATATGAAAAGAAACATTGTTTTCTCAAATCTGACATTAGAATTCACTTCCAAGTATCAAATCTTCATTCTGAGCTCAATTCTATGCAAAACTCTTGTTTTCATCACTAAACTCGCTTAATATGTCTTTCTCATCCAAAACCACTCAGGAACGCATTTCTCCTCAAGAAACACTGAAACGTGCATTTATTTGAAGGATATGTGATTTATTTACAGAAACACATCTGTTATACTGGAAACATACAAAAAAGAGACAGAATATGAAAAGAAACATTGTTTTCTCAAATCTGACATTAGAATTCACTTCCAAGTATCAAATCTTCATTCTGAGCTCAATTCTATGCAAAACTCTTGTTTTCATCACTAAACTCGCTTAATATGTCTTTCTCATCCAAAACCACTCAGGAACGCATTTCTCCTCAAGAAACACTGAAATGTGCATTTATATGAAGAATATGTGATATATTTACAGAAACACATCTGTTATACTGGAAACATACAAAAAAGAGACAGAATATGAAAATAAACATTGTTTTCTCAAATTTTACATTAGAATTCGCTTCCAAGTATCAAATCTTCATTCTGAGATCAATTCTATGCAAAACTCTTGTTTTCATCACTAAACTCGCTTAATATCTCTTTCTCTCCAATAAACCACACAGAAAAGCATTTCTCCTCAAGAAACACTGAAAATTGCATTTATATGAAAATGATGTGATTTCTTCAGAAAAGAAATCTCTTTTATTGGAAACATACAAAACAGAATGAAAATGAAATGGAATATATTTTTACAATTTTTTTACATAGTTGGCCTTTCTGCATCAAACCTTCACACTGACCTCAATTCCATGTAAAACTTTAGTTTTCATCACTACTTGCTTAAACTGTTTTAAAAAAAATCCATTTTATGATATGTCAAAAGATTTCATGAAAAAAAAGTCCGTATAAGATGTCGAAAAATTTCTTGGAAAAAAAGTCAAAGTATAGTATTTTCAAAAAATGTCATGAAAAAAAGTTTTACTATACTGTATTTCGAAAGATTTCATGAAAATAATTCATAGCAAAAATTAATTGTATAACATGTCGAACAAAGTTAAACTATATCGTGTCGAAAAATGTCTTGAAAAAAAGTCATAGTATAGTCGAAAAAATTCATTGTATAAAATATCGAAAAAAATCATGAAAAAAAAGTACCGTATAAGATGTCGAAAATTTTCTTGAAGAAAAGTCAAAGTATAGTTTTTCAAAAAATGTCATGAAAAAAAAGTTATAGTATAGCATTTTGAAATTTTTTGGAAAAAAATACAATATTGTATATATCATATGTTGAAAAAATTAATGAAAAAAGTCTAATTCTAATTCAAAGTTTCCAAATTCAGCCCGTGACGTTGTGGTCAGCTGCATTGTCCCCGATGAAAAAAGCATACACTTGTAGTGTGCCGCCACTTTTTTTGAGTTATCGGTATGAAGCATGCCCCTCGTTTCATTTTCTTCATCCCCAGCGTGACAGAAGCCACAGCGCTGGCCGCCATCTCCCGGGCTGGCCCGAAGAGGGGACCTGTCCCGATGGGAGAAACTCTCCTCGTCTGCAGCCTGCGAGGAAGTGGAACGGGCGTCTTCCGATTTGCCACGAGATCCCGCCTTGGCCCTCCCCTTCTCAAACCTTTCACTACCCCTACTTTGTGGAGGCAATGAGTCTGAATCATTGGCCAAAAAAAAATTCAATAGAAGTTTTTTCAGACTTCTATTGTCCGACATTTTTCAGATTTTTTTTCCAGACTTTTTTTGTCCGACATTTTTCAGATCTTTTTTTCAGATCTTTTTTTTCAGACTTTTTTTTCAGACATTTTCAGATATTTTTTTTCGGACAGTTTTTTCAGACTTCTTTTGTCCGACATTTTTCAGATATTCTTTCCAGACTTTTTTTGTCCGACAATTTTCAAATCTTTTTTTTCAGACTTTTTTTTCAGACTTTTTTCAGACTTTTTTTTCAGACTTTTTTTGTCCGACAACTTTGAGATCTTTTTTTCAAAACTTTTTTTGTCCGACAATTTTCAGATCTTTTTTTTCAGACTTTTTTTTCAGACATTTTCAGATCTTTTTTTTCAGACTTTTTTTTCAGACTTCTTTTGTCCGACATTTTTCAGATATTCTTTCCAGACTTTTTTTGTCCGACATTTTCGGATTTTTTTTCAGACTTTTTTTGTCCGACAATTTTCAAATCTTTTTTTTCAGACTTTTTTCAGACTTTTTTTTCAGACTTTTTTTGTCCGACAACTTTGAGATCTTTTTTTCAAAACTTTTTTTGTCCGACAATTTTCAGATCTTTTTTTTCAGACTTTTTTTTCAGACATTTTCAGATCTTTTTTTTCAGACTTCTTTTGTCTGACATTTTTCAGACTTTTTTTCAGACATTTTCAGATCTTTTTATTCGGAGAGTTTTTTCAGACTTTTTTTGTCCGACATTTTCAGATCTTTTTTTCAGACTTTTTTTGTCCGACAATTTTCAGATCTTTTTTTTCAGACTTTTTTTGTCCGACAATTTTCAGATCTTTTTTTTCGGACTTTTTTTTCAGACATTTTCAGATCTTTTTTTTCGGACAGTTTTTTCAGACTTCTTTTGTCCGACAATTTTCGGATATTTTTTTTTAAACTTTTTTTGTCCAACATTTTTCAGATCTTTTTTTTCAGACTTTTTTTGTCCGACAATTTTCAGATATTTTTTTTTAAACTTTTTTTGTCCAACATTTTTCAGATCTTTTTTTTCAGACTTTTTTTTCAGACATTTTCAGATATTTTTTTTCGGACATTTTTTTCAGACTTCTTTTGTCCGACAATTTTCGGATATTTTTTTTTAAACTTTTTTTGTCCAACATTTTTCAGATATTTTTTTTCAGACTTTTTTTTCAGACATTTTCAGATATTTTTTTTCGGACATTTTTTTCAGACTTCTTTTGTCCGACATTTTTCAGATATTTTTTTCAGACTTTTTTTGTCCGACAATTTTCAGATCTTTTTTTTCAGACTTTTTTTTCAGACTTTTTTTGTACGACATTTTTCAGATCTTTTTTTTCAGACTTTTTTTGTCCGACAATTTTCAGATCTTTTTTTTCAGACTTTTTTTGTCTGACAATTTTCAGATCTTTTTTTCCAGACTTTTTTTGTTCGACAATTTTCAGATCTTTTTTTTCGGACAGTTTTTTCAAATTTCTTTTGTCCGACATTTTTCAGATATTTTTTCCAGACTTTTTTTGTCCGACATTTTCGGATTTTTTTTCAGACTTTTTTTGTCCGACAATTTTCAAATCTTTTTTTTCAGACTTTTTTTTCAGACTTTTTTCAGACTTTTTTTTCAGACTTTTTTTGTCCGACAACTTTGAGATCTTTTTTTCAAAACTTTTTTTGTCCGACAATTTTCAGATCTTTTTTTTCAGACTTTTTTTTCAGACTTCTTTTGTCTGACATTTTTCAGACTTTTTTTCAGACATTTTCAGATCTTTTTATTCGGAGAGTTTTTTCAGACTTCTTTTGTCCGACATTTTTCAGACTTTTTTTTGTACGACATTTTTCAGATCTTTTTTTTCAGACTTTTTTTGTCCGACAATTTTCAGATCTTTTTTTCCAGACTTTTTTTGTTCGACAATTTTCAGATATTTTTTCCAGACTTTTTTTGTCCGACAATTTTCAGATCTTTTTTTTAAGACTTTTTTTTCAGACATTTTCAGATCTTTTTATTCGGAGAGTTTTTTCAGACTTCTTTTGTCCGACATTTTTCAGATATTCTTTCCAGACTTTTTTTGTCCGACATTTTCAGATCTTTTTTTTCAGACTTTTTTTGTCCGATAAGTTTCAGATTTTTTTTTTCAGACTTCTTTTGTCCGACATTTTTCAGACTGTTTTTGTCCGACATTTTTCAGATCTTTTTTTTCAGACTTTTTTTGTCCAAAAAATTTTGAGATCTTTTCTTCAAAAATTTTTTTGTCCGAAAATTTTCAGATCTTTTTTTTCAGACTTTTTTTGTCCGACAATTTTCAGATCTTTTTTTTGGACTTTTTTTGTTCGACATTTTTCAGATATTCTTTCCAGACTTCTTTTGTCCGACAATTTTCAGATCTTTTTTTTCAGACTTCTTTTGTCCGACATTTTTCAGACTGTTTTTGTCCGACATTTTTCAGATCTTTTTTTTCAGACTTTTTTTGTCCAAAAAATTTTGAGATCTTTTTTTCAAAAATTTTTTTGTCCGAAAATTTTCAGATCTTTTTTTTCAGACTTTTTTTGTCCAACATTTTTCAGATCTTTTATTCAGTTCTTTTTTTTCAGACTTTTTTTTCAGACATTTTCAGATCTTTTTTTTCGGACAGTTTTTTCAGACTTCTTTTGTTCGACAATTTTCAGATTTTTTTTTCCAGACTTTTTTTTGTCCGACAATTTTCAGATCTTTTTTTTTCAACTTTTTTTGTCCATTTTTCAGATCTTTTTTTCAGATCTTTTTTTTCAGACTTTTTTTTTCAGACATTTTCAGATCTTTTTTTTCAGACTTTTTTTGTCCGACAATTTTCAGATCTTTTTTTTCGGACTTTTTTTTTTCGACAATTTTCAGATCTTTTTTTCCAGACTTTTTTTGTCCAACATTTTTCAGATCTTTTTTTCTGATCTTTTTTTTCAGACTTTTTTTTCAGACATTTTCAGATCTTTTTTTTCGGACAGTTTTTTCAGACATTTTCAGATCTTTTTTTTCGGACAGTTTTTTCAGACTTCTTTTGTCCGACATTTTTCAGATATTTTTTCCAGACTTTTTTTGTCCGACAATTTTCAGATCTTTTTTTTCAGACTTTTTTTTTAAACTTCTTTTGTTCGACATTTTTCAGATCTTTTTTTTCAGACTTTTTTCCAGACATTTTCAGATCTTTTTTTTCGGACAATTTTTTCAGACTTCTTTTGTCCGACATTTTTCAGACTTTTTTTCAGACTTTTTTTCGGGCTTTCTTTCAGACATTTTTCAGATCTTTTTTTTCAGACTTCTTTTGTCCGACAATTTTCAGATCTTTTTTTTCAGACTTTTTTCCAGACATTTTCAGATCTTTTTTTTCGGACAATTTTTTCAGACTTCTTTTGTCCGACATTTTTCAGACTTTTTTTCAGGCTTTTTTTCGGGCTTTCTTTCAGACATTTTTCAGATCTTTTTTTTCAGACTTTTTTTTGGGGGTTTTTTCGGGTATTTTTTAGGACATTTTTTCAGACTTTTTTTGTCCGACATTTTTCAGATATTTTTTCCAGACTTTTTTTGTCCGACAATTTTCAGATTTTTTTTTCAATATAATTAAAGTTGTTACACAGTGTGGAAAAGTGTTCAATCATTTCTCTTTGTTGAGCGGAACGTGCCCGATGTGTTCCATGGCGTTCCTGGAAGTGGCAGCAGAGCATAGTTAGCTGCATGTGGGATTCTTCTGTTGTTGAGGGAAGATAAAAACTAAGGGACATTTGGAGTTTAGGGTAAAGAAACACACTAGCTACACTTGTAAACATTACATTTAATTAGGGTTATAGCATAACCCTATTGTTTTTGTGTGAATTTATTATTATTATTCGTTGTCTGCCGAATAAGCGCAATTTGCCGTGAGCTGGAATGAGATGGAAACATGAAACTTGGCATAGGAACTGGAAATGATGTGCAGCTGCTTCTCAAGAACTATGACCCCAATCGGCCACATGATGGCGCTGTAATTAACGCCCAAACACGCGATTTTGGAAAGGCCACGCCCCTCACACCGTAAGTCTGATTGACTTGAAACTCGACACACATGTCTAGCTCCATGTGATCTACAAAAAAGCTGCTCAGACCACTAACGTCCACCTAACTAGATTTTCCGCCATATTGGATTTTTTGAAAAACAGATTTTTGACATCTCCTCCTAAACCGTAGGTCCGATTGCTACCAAATTTTCTGTGGATCATTATTGGGCTAATGTCATCTAAAGTTGCATAAAGCGTGTTGATACCTTATTGCGTTATGAATCTGTTGACCAACAAACTTTTCAATTGGAGGGGCTTAGCAGGAAATTGGCCATAATTCATTGACCATTAGTCAAATCATCATAAATCTTGGTAGATATCTTCAGTACATGTTTGGGAAGAGGCGTACCAAAGCATTTTCCGTTTGACACATAGGGGGCGCCACAAATATCAGAAACTTGTATCGCAAGATCCGGTGGACAGAATTTTATCAAATTTGGTGCACATACTCTGGGGGCAAGTATTAACCAAGATCTATAGTGTCATATTGATCGGTGCATGTGGGCGTGGCCTATTTAGTATTTTATGCTAAATTATGCCTTTGCTCAATTTGCTGTGAGCTGGAATGAGCTAGAGACATGAGACTTGGTACCATAACTGTACATGATGTCATAATGCTTCACATTAAATATGAAAACAATTGGCCACATGGTGGCGCTATAAAAATTTTCAAGGCCAGCCCCCTCACACCATAAGTCCTATCAATTTAGAAATTTGACAGACATGTGCTGCTGAATGTGATCTACAAAAAAGTCTCTTGGACCATGAAAGTCCACCGACTAAATTTTCCGCCATATTGAATTCTTTAAAAAACACATTTTTGACATCTCCTCCTAAACCGTAGGTCTGATTGCTGGCATATTTTCTGCGAATCATTATTGGACCAGGCTCATCAAAGGTTGCATAAAGCTTGTTGATATGTTATTGTGTTGTGAAGATATTGACCAATACATTTTTAAGGTGCGGGCTCAGCACATCAATAGACCTAACTTCACGAACCTTTGGCCCATCGTCTCCAAACTTGCAGCATATGTTCACAAGAGTAGCGGAAACATCTGCTGAAAGTTTCATTCAAATCGGCCACATGGTGGCGCTGTAATTAACGCCCAAACATGTGATTTTGGAAAGGCCACGGCCCTCAAACCGTAAGTCCGATTGACTTGAAATGTGACACATATGTGCAACTCCGTGTGATCTACAATATAAAGCCTCTTGGACCTCCAAAGTGCACCTGGAAATATTTTCCGCCATATTGGATTTTTTGAAAAACACATTTTTGACATCTCCTCCTAAGCCGTAGGTCCGATTGCTGGAATATTTTCTGCGAATCATTATTGGACCAGGCTCATCAAAAGTTGCATTAAGCTTGTTGATATGTTATTGCGTTGTGAAGATATTGACCAATACATTTCTAAGAGGCGTGCCTCAGCACATCAATAGACCTAACTTCACAAGCCTTTGGCCCATCATCTCCAAACTTGCAGCATATGTTCACAAGAGTAGTTGAAACATCCGCTGAAAGTTTCATTCAAATCGACCACTAGGGGGGCGCTTTGAGCGATAAAGGCTATAACCCGCGAAATGCCGCTTGCGGCTTTAATTCATTTTAAATTGATATAACTATGTGGATGTGGAAATATGTTTTATATATTTCATGTTTATTTTTTTACAATGTAATTGTAACCTGTGTTGAAATGTACCACTCTAGTTTTCATCACTAAGCCAAAGAATGCATTTCTCCTCAAGAAACACTGAAAAGTGGATTCATATGAAAAAAATCCATGAGATAAATTAAATTGTATAATATGTTGAAAAAAATCATTTAAAAAAATGTATCGTATAATATGTCGAAAAATTTCTTGGGAAAAAAAGTCAAAGTATAGTATTTCAAAAAATGTCATGAAAAAAAGTTATACTACTACTATATATATTTTGAATTTTTTTTGAAAAAAAGTCATACTATATTGTATATCGAAAGATTTCATGAAAATAATTCATAGCAAAAATTAATTGTATAACATGTCGAACAAAGTTAAACTATATCGTGTCGAAAAAATTCATGAAAAAAAAGTACCGTATAAGATGTCGAAAATTTTCTTGAAGAAAAGTCAAAGTATAGTTTTTCAAAAAATGTCATGAAAAAAAAGTTATAGTATAGCATTTTGAAATTTTTTGGAAAAAAATACAATATTGTATATATCATATGTTGAAAAAATTAATGAAAAAAGTCTAATTCTAATTCAAAGTTTCCAAATTCAGCCCGTGACGTTGTGGTCAGCTGCACTGTCCCCGATGAAAAAAGCATACACTTGTAGTGTGCCGCCACTTTTTTTGAGTTATCGGTATGAAGCATGCCCCTCGTTTCATTTTCTTCATCCCCAGCGTGACAGAAGCCACAGCGCTGGCCGCCATCTCCCGGGCTGGCCCGAAGAGGGGACCTGTCCCGATGGGAGGAACTCTCCTCGTCTGCACCCTGCGAGGAAGTGGAACGGGCGTCTTCCGATTTGCCACGAGATCAGATCGAGATTTGCCATCGGCCCTCCCCTTCTCAAACCTTCCACTGCCCCTACTTTGTGGAGGCAATGAGTCTGAATCATTGGCCAAAAAAAAAGTCAATAGAAGTTTTTTCAGACTTCTATTGTCCGACATTTTTCAGATTTTTTTTCCAGACTTTTTTTGTCCGACATTTTTCAGATCTTTTTTTCAGATCTTTTTTTTCAGACTTTTTTTCAGACATTTTCAGATCTTTTTTTTCGGACAGTTTTTTCAGACTTTTTTTGTCCGACAATTTTCAGATCTTTTTTTTCAGACTTTTTTTTCAGACATTTCCAGATTTTTTTTTACGGACAGTTTTTTCAGACATCTTTTGTCCGACATTTTTCAGACTTTTTTTGTCCGACATTTTTCAGATCTTTTTTTTCAGACTTTTTTTCGGGGGTTTTTTCGGGCATTTTTTCGGACATTTTTTCAGACTTTTTTTTCAGACATTTACAGATCTTTTTTTTCGGACAGTTTTTTCAGACTTCTTTTGTCCGACATTTTTCAGAATTTTTTTGTCCGACATTTTTCAGATCTTTTTTTCAGAACTTTTTTTCAGACATTTTCAGATCTTTTTTTTCGGATAGTTTTTTCAGACTTCTTTTGTCCAACATTTTTCAGATATTTTTTTCAGATCTTTTTTTTCAGACATTTTCTGATCTTTTTTTTTGGACAGTTTTTTCAGACTTCTTTTGTCCAACATTTTTCAGATATTTTTTTCAGATCTTTTTTTTCAGACTTTTTTTTCAGACATTTTCAGATCTTTTTTTTCAGACTTTTTTTTCAGACATTTTCAGATTTTTTTTTACGGACAGTTTTTTCAGACTTCTTTTGTCCGACATTTTTCAGACTTCTGTTGTCCGACATTTTTCAGATATTCTTTCCAGACTTCTTTTGTCCGACATTTTTCAGATATTTTTTTCAGACATTTTCAGATATTTTTTTTCGGACAGTTTTTTCAGACTTCTTTTGTCCGACAATTTTCAGATATTCTTTTTCGGACTTTTTTTCGGGCTTTTTTTCAGACATTTTTCAGACTTCTTTTGTCCGACATTTTTCAGATATTTTTTTCAGATCTTTTTTTTCAGACATTTTCAGATATTTTTTTACGGACAGTTTTTTCAGACATCTTTTGTCCGACATTTTTCAGACTTTTTTTGTCCGACATTTTTCAGATCTTTTTTTTCAGACTTTTTTTCGGGGGTTTTTTCGGGCATTTTTTCGGACATTTTTTCAGACTTTTTTTTCAGACATTTACAGATCTTTTTTTTCGGACAGTTTTTTCAGACTTCTTTTGTCCGACATTTTTCAGAATTTTTTTGTCCGACATTTTTCAGATCTTTTTTTCAGAACTTTTTTTCAGACATTTTTCAGATCTTTTTTTCAGAATTTTTTTTCAGACATTTTCAGATCTTTTTTTTCGGACAGATTTTTCAGACTTTTTTTGTCCGACAATTTTCAGATCTTTTTTTTCAGACTTTTTTTTCAGACATTTCCAGAT
The DNA here is from genome assembly GCA_916701275.1 of Sebastes miniatus. Lineage (NCBI taxonomy): Eukaryota > Metazoa > Chordata > Actinopteri > Perciformes > Sebastidae > Sebastes > Sebastes miniatus. The sequence goes on along the minus strand of CAKALS010000444.1, from coordinate 63,997 downwards.
TTTTTTTTACGGACAGTTTTTTCAGACATCTTTTGTCCGACATTTTTCAGACTTTTTTTGTCCGACATTTTTCAGATCTTTTTTTTCAGACTTTTTTTCGGGGTTTTTTTCGGGCATTTTTTCGGACATTTTTTCAGACTTTTTTTTCAGACATTTACAGATCTTTTTTTTCGGACAGTTTTTTCAGACTTCTTTTGTCCGACATTTTTCAGAATTTTTTTGTCCGACATTTTTCAGATCTTTTTTTCAGAACTTTTTTTCAGACATTTTCAGATCTTTTTTTTCGGATAGTTTTTTCAGACTTCTTTTGTCCAACATTTTTCAGATATTTTTTTCAGATCTTTTTTTTCAGACATTTTCTGATCTTTTTTTTCGGACAGTTTTTTCAGACTTCTTTTGTCCAACATTTTTCAGATATTTTTTTCAGATCTTTTTTTTCAGACTTTTTTTTCAGACATTTTCAGATCTTTTTTTTCAGACTTTTTTTTCAGACATTTTCAGATTTTTTTTTACGGACAGTTTTTTCAGACTTCTTTTGTCCGACATTTTTCAGACTTCTGTTGTCCGACATTTTTCAGATATTCTTTCCAGACTTCTTTTGTCCGACATTTTTCAGATATTTTTTTCAGACATTTTCAGATATTTTTTTTCGGACAGTTTTTTCAGACTTCTTTTGTCCGACAATTTTCAGATATTCTTTTTCGGACTTTTTTTCGGGCTTTTTTTCAGACATTTTTCAGACTTCTTTTGTCCGACATTTTTCAGATATTCTTTCCAGACTTCTTTTGTCCGACATTTTTCAGATATTTTTTTCAGACATTTTCAGATATTTTTTTTCGGACAGTTTTTTCAGACTTCTTTTGTCCGACAATTTTCAGACTTTTTTTGTCCGACATTTTTCAGATCTTTTTTTCAGATCTTTTTTTACCGACTGTTTTTTCAAACATCTTTTGTCCGACATTTTTCAGACTTTTTTTGTCCGACATTTTTCAGATTTTTTTTTTTCAGATCTTTTTTTTCAGATTTTTTTTTCAGACATTTTCAGATTTTTTTTTACGGACAGTTTTTTCAGACTTCTTTTGTCGGACATTTTTCAGACTTATTTTGTCCGAAATTTTTCAGATCTTTTTTTTCAGACTTCTTTTGTCCGACATTTTTCAAAACTTTTTTTGTCCGACAATTTTCAGATCTTTTTTTCAAAACTTTTTTTGTCCGACAATTTTCAGATCTTTTTTTTCCAGACTTTTTTTGTCCGACAATTTTGAGATCTTTTTTTCAAAACTTTTTTTGTCCGACAATTTTCAGATCTTTTTTATCAGACTTTTATTGTCCGACATTTTTCAGACTTTTTTTGTCCGACATTTTTCAGATCTTTTTTTTCAGACTTTTTTTCGGGGGTTTTTTCGGGCAATTTTTCGGACATTTTTTCAGACTTTTTTTTCAGACATTTTTTCGGGGTTTTTTTCGGGCATTTTTTCAGACTTTTTTTTCAGACATTTTCAGATCTTTTTTTTCGGACAGTTTTTTCATACTTCTTTTGTCCGACATTTTTCAAATCTTTTTTTCAGACTTTTTTTGTCCGACAATTTTCAGATCTTTTTTTTCAGACATTTTCAGATCTTTTTTTTCAGATATTTTTTCAGACTTTTTTTGTCCGACATTTTTCAGATATTCTTTCCAAACTTCTTTTGTCCGACATTTTTCAGATCTTTTATTCAGATCTTTTTTTTCAAACTTTTTTTATCCGACATTTTTCAGATTTTTTTTTCAGACTTTTTTTGTCCGACATTTTTCAGACTTTTTTTTCAGACATTTTCAGATCTTTTTTTTCGGACAGTTTTTTCAGACTTCTTTTGTCCGACATTTTTCAGACTTTTTTTTCAGACATTTTCAGATCTTTTTTTTCAGACATTTTCAGATCTTTTTTTTCTGACAGTTTTTTCAGACTTTTTTTGTTCGACAATTTTCAGATCTTTTTTTTCAGACTTTTTTCCAGACATTTTCAGATCTTTTTTTTCGGACAATTTTTCCAGATTTCTTTTGTCCAACATTTTTCAGACTTTTTTTTCAGACATGTTCAGATCTTTTTTTTCGGACAGTTATTTCAGACTTCTTTTGTCCGACATTTTTCAGATATTTTTTTCAGATCTTTTTTTTCAGACTTTTTTTCGGGTTTTTTTTCTGGTATTTTTTCGGACATTTTTTCAGACTTTTTTTTCAGACATTTTCAAATCTTTTTTTCAGACTTTTTTTGTCCGACAATTTTCAGATCTTTTTTTTCAGACTTTTTTTTTAAACTTCTTTTGTCCGACATTTTTCAGATCTTTTTTTTCAGACTTTTTTCCAGACATTTTCAGATCTTTTTTTTCGGACAATTTTTTCAGATTTCTTTTGTCCGACATTTTTCAGACTTTTTTTCAGACTTTTTTTCGGGCTTTCTTTCAGACATTTTTCAGATCTTTTTTTTCAGACTTCTTTTGTCCGACAATTTTCAGATCTTTTTTTTCAGACTTTTTTTTTTAAACTTCTTTTGTCCGACATTTTTCAGATCTTTTTTTTCAGACTTTTTTCCAGACATTTTCAGATCTTTTTTTTCGGACAATTTTTTCAGATTTCTTTTGTCCGACATTTTTCAGACTTTTTTTCAGACTTTTTTTCGGGCTTTCTTTCAGACATTTTTCAGATCTTTTTTTTCAGACTTTTTTTTGGGGTTTTTTTCGGGTATTTTTTAGGACATTTTTTCAGACTTTTTTTGTCCGACATTTTTCAGATATTTTTTCCAGACTTTTTTTGTCCGACAATTTTCAGATTTTTTTTTCAGTATAATTAAAGTTGTTACACAGTGTGGAAAAGTGTTCAATCATTTCTCTTTGTTGAGCGGAACGTGCCCGATGTGTTCCATGGCGTTCCTGGAGGTGGCAGCAGAGCATAGTTAACTGCATGTGGGATTCTTCTGTTGTTGAGGGAAGATAAAAACTAAGGGACATTTGGAGTTTAGGGTAAAGAAACACACTAGCTACACTTGTAAACAATACATTTAATTAGGGTTATAGCATAACCCTATTGTTTTTGTGTGAATTTATTATTATTATTCGTTGTCTGCCGAATAAGCGCAATTTGCCGTGAGCTGGAATGAGATGGAAACATGAAACTTGGCATAGGAACTGGAAATGATGTGCAGCTGCTTCTCAAGAACTATGACCCCAATCGGCCACATGATGGCCCAAACACGCGATTTTGGAAAGGCCACGCCCCTCACACCGTAAGTCTGATTGACTTGAAACTCGACACACATGTCCAGCTCCGTGTGATCTACAAAAAAGCTGCTCAGACCACTAAAGTCCGCCTAACTAGATTTTCCGCCATATTGGATTTTTTGAAAAACACATTTTTGACATCTCCTCCTAAACCGTTGGTCTGATTGCTACCAAATTTTCTATGGATCATTATTGGACTAATGTCATCTAAAGTTGCATAAAGCGTGTTGATACCTCATTGCGTTATGAATCTGTTGACCAATGAACTTTTAGAGGGCAGGGCTCAGCACATCAGTAGACCTAACTTCACAAGCCATGTGCAGCTCCGTGTGATCTACAATAAAGCCTCTGGGACCACTAAAGTCCGCCTGGCAATATTTTCCGCCATATTGGATTTTTTTAAAAACGCATTTTTGACATCTCCTCCTAAACCGAAGGTCCGATTGCTACCAAATTTTCTGTGGATCATTATTGGACTAATGTCATCTAAAGTTGCATAAAGCGTGTTGATACCTTATTGCGTTATGAATCTGTTGACCAACAAACTTTTCAATTGGAAGGGCTTAGCAGGTAATTGGCCATAATTCATTGACCATTAGTCAAATCATCATAAATCTTGGTAGATAACTTCAGTACGTGTTTGGGAATAGGCGTACCAAAGCATTTTCCGCTTGACCCATAGGGGGCGCCACAAATATCAGAAACTTGTATCGCAAGATCCGGTGGACAGAATTTGATCAAATTTGGTGCACATACTCTGGGGGCAAGTATTAACCAAGATCTGAAGTGTGATATTGATCGGTACATGTGGGCGTGGCCTATTTAGTATTTTATGCTAAATTATGCCTTTGCTCAATTTGCTGTGAGCTGGAATGAGCTAGAGACATGAGACTTGGTACCATAACTGTACATGATGTCATAATGCTTCACATTAAATATGAAAACAATTGGCCACATGGTGGCGCTATAAAATTTTTCACGGCCAGCCCCCTCACACCATAAGTCCCATCGATTAGAAATTTGACAGACATGTGCAGCTGAATGTGATCTACAAAAAAGTCTCTTGGACCATGAAAGTCCACCAACTAAATTTTCCGCCATGTTGAATTCTTTAAAAAACACATTTTTGACATCTCCTCCTAAACCGTAGGTCTGATTGCTGGCATATTTTCTGCGAATCATTATTGGACCAGGCTCATCAAAGGTTGCATAAAGCTTGTTGATATGTCATTGTGTTGTGAAGTTATTGACCAATTCATTTTTAAGGTGCGGGCTCAGCACATCAATAGACCTAACTTCCCAAGCCTTTGGCCCATCGTCTCCAAACTTGCAGCATATGTTCACAAGAGTAGCGGAAACATCTGCTGAAAGTTTCATTCAAATCGGCCACATGGTGGCGCTGTAATTAACGCCCAAACATTTGATTTTGGAAAGGCCACGGCCCTCAAACCGTAAGTCCGATTGACTTGAAATGTGACACATATGTGCAACTCCGTGTGATCTACAATATAAAGCCTCTTGGACCTCCAAAGTGCACCTGGAAATATTTTCCGCCATATTGGATTTTTTGAAAAACACATTTTTGACATCTCCTCCTAAGCCGTAGGTCCGATTGCTGGAATATTTTCTGCGAATCATTATTGGACCAGGCTCATCAAAAGTTGCATTAAGCTTGTTGATATGTTATTGCGTTGTGAAGATATTGACCAATACATTTCTAAGAGGCGTGCCTCAGCACATCAATAGACCTAACTTCACAAGCCTTTGGCCCATCATCTCCAAACTTGCAGCATATGTTCACAAGAGTAGTTGAAACATCCGCTGAAAGTTTCATTCAAATCGACCACTAGGGGGGCGCTTTGAGCGATAAAGGCTATAACCCGCGAAATGCCGCTTGCAGCTTTAATTCATTTTAAATTGATGTAACTATGTGGATGTGGAAATATGTTTTATATATTTCATGTTTATTCTTTTACAATGTAATTGTTAACCTGTGTTGAAATGTACACAACTCTAGTTTTCATCACTAAGCCAAAGAATGCATTTCTCCTCAAGAAACACAGAATTCGCTTCCAAGTATCAAATCTTCATTCTGAGCTCAATTCTATGCAAAACTCTTGTTTTCATCACTAAACTCGCTTAATATGTCTTTCTCATCCAAAACCACTCAGGACCGCATTTCTCCTCAAGAAACACTGAAACGTGCATTTATTTGAAGGATATGTGATTTATTTACAGAAACATATCTGTTATACTGGAAACATACAAAAAAGAGACAGAATATGAAAAGAAACATTGTTTTCTCAAATCTGACATTAGAATTCACTTCCAAGTATCAAATCTTCATTCTGAGCTCAATTCTATGCAAAACTCTTGTTTTCATCACTAAACTCGCTTAATATGTCTTTCTCATCCAAAACCACTCAGGAACGCATTTCTCCTCAAGAAACACTGAAACGTGCATTTATTTGAAGGATATGTGATTTATTTACAGAAACATATCTGTTATACTGGAAACATACAAAAAAGAGACAGAATATGAAAAGAAACATTGTTTTCTCAAATCTGACATTAGAATTCGCTTCCAAGTATCAAATCTTCATTCTGAGCTCAATTCTATGCAAAACTCTTGTTTTCATCACTAAACTCGCTTAATATGTCTTTCTCATCCAAAACCACTCAGGAACGCATTTCTCCTCAAGAAACACTGAAACGTGCATTTATATGAAGGATATGTGATTTATTTACAGAAACACATCTGTCATACTGGAAACATACAAAAAAGAGACAGAATATGAAAAGAAACATTGTTTTCTCAACTCTGACATTAGAATTCACTTCCAAGTATCAAATCTTCATTCTGAGCTCAATTCTATGCAAAACTCTTGTTTTCATCACTAAACTCGCTTAATATGTCTTTCTCATCCAAAACCACTCAGGAACGCATTTCTCCTCAAGAAACACTGAAAATTGCATTTATATGAAAATGATGTGATTTCTTCAGAAAAGAAATCTCTTTTATTGGAAACATACAAAACAGAATGAAAATGAAATGGAATATATTTTTACAATTTTTTTACATCGTTGGCCTTTCTGCATCAAACCTTCACACTGACCTCAATTCCATGTAAAACTTTAGTTTTCATCACTAAACTTGCTTAAACTGTTTTAAAAAAAATCCATTTTATGATATGTCAAAAGATTTCATGAAAAAAAAGTCCGTATAAGATGTCGAAAAATTTCTTGGAAAAAAAGTCAAAGTATAGTATTTTCAAAAAATGTCATGAAAAAAAGTTTTACTATACTGTATATCGAAAGATTTCATGAAAATAATTCATAGCAAAAATTAATTGTATAACATGTAGTAATGTCAGTAATTTAATGTAAGTTCTTGAGTTCTCTATTTTCAAGATAAATGTCGGTTTAAGAGGTAACACTTTGAATCTGTATCTGCTTTTAAAGCATATACGAAGCCATTGTGCCAGGGTATGTTTCTACGATTTCAACACAGGAAGCCTCACATGGCGAATTTTCTTCGGTTCACTCCGGTGCTTCTTTAACTGACTCCTTTAGGAAATGAAATGCTGTGCCAGGTCATGTTTTAGGACATTTTTCGTGTCGAAAAATGTCTTGAAAAAAAGTCATAGTATAGTCGAAAAAATTCATTGTATAAAATATCGAAAAAAATCATGAAAAAAAAGTACCGTATAAGATGTCGAAAATTTTCTTGAAGAAAAGTCAAAGTATAGTTTTTCAAAAAATGTCATGAAAAAAAAGTTATAGTATAGCATTTTGAAATTTTTTGGAAAAAAATACAATATTGTATATATCATATGTTGAAAAAATTAATGAAAAAAGTCTAATTCTAATTCAAAGTTTCCAAATTCAGCCCGTGACGTTGTGGTCAGCTGCATTGTCCCCGATGAAAAAAGCATACACTTGTAGTGTGCCGCCACTTTTTTTGAGTTATCGGTATGAAGCATGCCCCTCGTTTCATTTTCTTCATCCCCAGCGTGACAGAAGCCACAGCGCTGGCCGCCATCTCCCGGGCTGGCCCGAAGAGGGGACCTGTCCCGATGGGAGAAACTCTCCTCGTCTGCAGCCTGCGAGGAAGTGGAACGGGCGTCTTCCGATTTGCCACGAGATCCCGCCTTGGCCCTCCCCTTCTCAAACCTTTCACTACCCCTACTTTGCCTCCAGGCAATGAGTCTGAATCATTGGCCAAAAAAAAATTCAATAGAAGTTTTTTCAGACTTCTATTGTCCGACATTTTTCAGATTTTTTTTCCAGACTTTTTTTGTCCGACATTTTTCAGATCTTTTTTTCAGATCTTTTTTTTCAGACTTTTTTTTCAGACATTTTCAGATATTTTTTTTCGGACAGTTTTTTCAGACTTCTTTTGTCCGACATTTTTCAGATATTCTTTCCAGACTTTTTTTGTCCGACATTTTCAGATTTTTTTCCAGACTTTTTTTGTCCGACAATTTTCAAATCTTTTTTTTCAGACTTCTTTTGTCCGACATTTTTCAGACTTTTTTTTCAGACTTTTTTTGTCCGACAACTTTGAGATCTTTTTTTCAAAACTTTTTTTGTCCGACAATTTTCAGATGTTTTTTTCCAGACTTTTTTTGTTCGACAATTTTCAGATCTTTTTTTCCAGACTTTTTTTGTTCGACAATTTTCAGATCTTTTTTTTCGGACAGTTTTTTCAAATTTCTTTTGTCCGACATTTTTCAGATATTTTTTCCAGACTTTTTTTGTCCGACAATTTTCAGATCTTTTTTTCAAAACTTTTTTTGTCCGACAATTTTCAGATCTTTTTTTTCGGACAGTTTTTTCAAATTTCTTTTGTCCGACATTTTTCAGATATTTTTTCCAGACTTTTTTTGTCCAACATTTTTCAGATCTTTTATTCAGTTCTTTTTTTTCAGACTTTTTTTTCAGACATTTTCAGATCTTTTTTTTCGGACAGTTTTTTCAGACTTCATTTGTCCAACATTTTTCAGATATTTTTTTTCAGACTTTTTTTGTCCGATAATTTTCAGATCTTTTTTTTTCAACTTTTTTTGTCCATTTTTCAGATCTTTTTTTCAGATCTTTTTTTTCAGACTTTTTTTTTCAGACATTTTCAGATCTTTTTTTTCGGACATTTTTTTCAGACTTCATTTGTCCAACATTTTTCAGATATTTTTTTTCAGACTTTTGTTGTCCGACAATTTTCAGATATTTTTTTTTAAACGTTTTTTGTCCAACATTTTTCAGATCTTTTTTTTCAGACTTTTTTTTCAGACATTTTCAGATATTTTTTTTCGGACATTTTTTTCAAACTTCTTTTCTCCGACATTTTTCAGATATTTTTTTCAGACTTTTTTTGTTCGACAATTTTGAGATCTTTTTTCCAGACTTCTTTTGTCCGACATTTTTCAGACTTTTTTTTCAGACTTTTTTTCAGATAATTTTTTTTCAGACTTTTTTTTCAGACATTTTCAGATCTTTTTTTTCTGACAGTTTTTCCAGACTTTTTTTGTCTGACAATTTTCAGATCTTTTTTTTCAGACTTTTTTTCCAGACTTCTGTTGTCCGACATTTTTCAGATATTTTTTTCAGACTTTTTTTGTCCGACAATTTTCAGATCTTTTTTTTCAGACTTCTTTTGTCCGACATTTTTCCGAATTTTTTTGTACGACATTTTTCAGATCTTTTTTTCCAGACTTTTTTTGTCCGACAATTTTGAGATCTTTTTTTCAAAACTTTTTTTGTCCGACAATTTTCAGATCTTTTTTTTAAGACTTTTTTTTCAGACATTTTCAGATCTTTTTATTCGGAGAATTTTTTCAGACTTCTTTTGTCCGACATTTTTCAGATATTCTTTCCAGACTTTTTTTGTCCGACATTTTCAGATCTTTTTTTCCAGACTTTTTTTGTCCGACATTTTCAGATCTTTTTTTTCAGACTTTTTTTGTCCGATAAGTTTCAGATTTTTTTTTTCAGACTTCTTTTGTCCGACATTTGACTGTTTTTGTCCGACATTTTTCAGATCTTTTTTTTCAGACTTTTTTTGTCCAAAAAATTTTGAGATCTTTTTTTCAAAAATTTTTTTGTCCGAAAATTTTCAGATCTTTTTTTTCAGACTTTTTTTGTCCGACAATTTTCAGATCTTTTTTTTCGGACTTTTTTTGTTCGACAATTTTCAGATCTTTTTTTCCAGACTTTTTTTGTCCGACAATTTTCAGATCTTTTTTTTAAGACTTTTTTTTCAGACATTTTCAGATCTTTTTATTCGGAGAGTTTTTTCAGACTTCTTTTGTCCGACATTTTTCAGATATTCTTTCCAGACTTTTTTTGTCCGACATTTTTCAGATCTTTTTTTTCAGACTTTTTTTGTCCAAAAAATTTTGAGATCTTTTTTTCAAAAATTTTTTTGTCCGAAAATTTTCAGATCTTTTTTTTCAGACTTTTTTTGTCCGACAATTTTCAGATATTCTTTCCCGACTTCTTTTGTCCGACAATTTTCAGATCTTTTTTTTCAGACTTTTTTTGTCCGACAATCCTCAGATCTTTTTTTCCAGACTTTTTTTGTCCAACATTTTTCAGATCTTTTATTCAGATCTTTTTTTTCAGACTTTTTTTTCAGACATTTTCAGATCTTTTTTTTCGGACAGTTTTTTCAGACATCTTCAGATCTTTTTTTTCGGACAGTTTTTTCAGACTTCTTTTGTCCGACACTTTTCAGATATTTTTTCCAGACTTTTTTTGTCCGACAATTTTCAGATCTTTTTTTTCGGACAATTTTTTCAGACTTCTTTTGTCCGACATTTTTCAGACTTTTTCTCAGACTTTTTTTCGGGCTTTCTTTCAGACATTTTTCAGATCTTTTTTTTGGGGTTTTTTTCGGGTATTTTTTAGGACATTTTTTCAGACTTTTTTTGTCCGACATTTTTCAGATATTTTTTCCAGACTTTTTTTGTCCGACAATTTTCAGATTTTTTTTTCAGTATAATTAAAGTTGTTACACAGTGTGGAAAAGTGTTCAATCATTTCTCTTTGTTGAGCGGAACGTGCCCGATGTGTTCCATGGCGTTCCTGGAGGTGGCAGCAGAGCATAGTTAACTGCATGTGGGATTCTTCTGTTGTTGAGGGAAGATAAAAACTAAGGGACATTTGGAGTTTAGGGTAAAGAAACACACTAGCTACACTTGTAAACATTACATTTAATTAGGGTTATAGCATAATAGCATAGTTTTTGTGTGAATTTATTATTATTATTCGTTGTCTGCCGAATAAGCGCAATTTGCCGTGAGCTGGAATGAGATGGAAACATGAAACTTGGCATAGGAACTGGAAATGATGTGCAGCTGCTTCTCAAGAACTATGACCCCAATCGGCCACATGATGGCGCTGTAATTAACGCCCAAACACGCGATTTTGGAAAGGCCACGCCCCTCACACCGTAAGTCTGATTGACTTGAAACTCGACACACATGTCTAGCTCCATGTGATCTACAAAAAAGCTGCTCAGACCACTAACGTCCACCTAACTAGATTTTCCGCCATATTGGATTTTTTGAAAAACAGATTTTTGACATCTCCTCCTAAACCATATGTCTGATTGCTGGCATATTTTCTGCGAATCATTATTGGACCAGGCTCATCAAAGGTTGCATAAAGCTTGTTGATATGTTATTGTGTTGTGAAGATATTGACCAATTCATTTTTAAGGGGCGGGCTCAGCACATCAATAGACCTAACTTCACAAGCCTTTGGCCCATCATCTCCAAACTTGCAGCATATGTTCACAAGAGTAGCGGAAACATCTGCTGAAAGTTTCATTCAAATCGGCCACATGGTGGCGCTGTAATTAACGCCCAAACATTTGATTTTGGAAAGGCCACGGCCCTCAAACCGTAAGTCCGATTGACTTGAAATGTGACACATATGTGCAACTCCGTGTGATCTACAATATAAAGCCTCTTGGACCTCCAAAGTGCACCTGGAAATATTTTCCGCCATATTGGATTTTTTGAAAAACACATTTTTGACATCTCCTCCTAAGCCGTAGGTCCGATTGCTGGAATATTTTCTGCGAATCATTATTGGACCAGGCTCATCAAAAGTTGCATTAAGCTTGTTGATATGTTATTGCGTTGTGAAGATATTGACCAATACATTTCTAAGAGGCGTGCCTCAGCACATCAATAGACCTAACTTCACAAGCCTTTGGCCCATCATCTCCAAACTTGCAGCATATGTTCACAAGAGTAGTTGAAACATCCGCTGAAAGTTTCATTCAAATCGACCACTAGGGGGGCGCTTTGAGCGATAAAGGCTATAACCCGCGAAATGCCGCTTGCGGCTTTAATTCATTTTAAATTGATATAACTATGTGGATGTGGAAATATGTTTTATATATTTCATGTTTATTTTTTTACAATGTAATTGTAACCTGTGTTGAAATGTACCACTCTAGTTTTCATCACTAAGCCAAAGAATGCATTTCTCCTCAAGAAACACTGAAAAGTGGATTCATATGAAAAATGTGAAATTTCTTCGCAGAAAAACATTTCTTGCATTGGAAACACACAAAAAAGGATAAATATGAAAGGGAACACAGTTTTCCAAAATCTAATATGATAGTTTTGGACTCCAGGCATCAAACTGTCAGTCTGAGCTGAATTCCATGTAAAACGCTAGTTTTCATCACTAAACTCGCTTAATATGTCTTTCTCACCCAAAACCACTCAGGAACGCATTTCTCCTCAAGAAACACTGAAATGTGCATTTATATGAAGAATATGTAATTTATTTACAGAAACATATCTGTTATACTGGAAACATACAAAAAAGAGACAGAATATGAAAATAAACATTGTTTTCTCAAATTTTACATTAGAATTCGCTTCCAAGTATCAAATCTTCATTCTGAGATCAATTCTATGCAAAACTCTTGTTTTCATCACTAAACTCAGTTAATATCTCTTTCTCTCCAATAAACCACACAGAAAAGCATTTCTCCTCAAGAAACACTGAAAAGTGCATTTATATGAAAATGATGTGATTTCTTCAGAAAAGAAATCTCTTTTATTGGAAACATACAAAACAGGATGAAAATGAAATGGAATATATTTTTACAATTTTTTTACATAATAGTTGGCCTTTCTGCATCAAACCTTCACACTGACCTCAATTCCATGTAAAGCTTTAGTTTTCATCACTAAACTTGCTTAAACTGTTTTAAAAAAAATCCATTGTATGATATGTCAAAAGATTTCATGAAAAAAAAGTCATAGGCATGTCGAAAAAAATCCATGAGATAAATTAAATTGTATAATATGTTGAAAAAAATCATTTAAAAAAATGTATCGTATAATATGTCGAAAAATTTCTTGGAAAAAAAGTCAAAGTATAGTATTTCAAAAAATGTCATGAAAAAAAGTTATACTACTACTATATATATTTTGAATTTTTTTTGAAAAAAAGTCATACTATATTGTATATCGAAAGATTTCATGAAAATAATTCATAGCAAAAATTAATTGTATAACATGTCGAACAAAGTTAAACTATATCGTGTCGAAAAAATTCATGAAAAAAAAGTACCGTATAAGATGTCGAAAATTTTCTTGAAGAAAAGTCAAAGTATAGTTTTTCAAAAAATGTCATGAAAAAAAAGTTATAGTATAGCATTTTGAAATTTTTTGGAAAAAAATACAATATTGTAAAAATTAATGAAAAAAGTCTAATTCTAATTCAAAGTTTCCAAATTCAGCCCGTGACGTTGTGGTCAGCTGCACTGTCCCCGATGAAAAAAGCATACACTTGTAGTGTGCCGCCACTTTTTTTGAGTTATCGGTATGAAGCATGCCCCTCGTTTCATTTTCTTCATCCCCAGCGTGACAGAAGCCACAGCGCTGGCCGCCATCTCCCGGGCTGGCCCGAAGAGGGGACCTGTCCCGATGGGAGGAACTCTCCTCGTCTGCACCCTGCGAGGAAGTGGAACGGGCGTCTTCCGATTTGCCACGAGATCCCGCCTTGGCCCTCCCCTTCTCAAACCTTTCACTACCCCTACTTTGTGGAGGCAATGAGTCTTAATCATTGGCCAAAAAAAAAGTCAATAGAAGTTTTTTCAGACTTCTATTGTCCGACATTTTTCAGATTTTTTTTCCAGACTTTTTTTGTCCGACATTTTTCAGATCTTTTTTTCAGATCTTTTTTTTCAGACTTTTTTTTCAGACATTTTCAGATATTTTTTTTCGGACAGTTTTTTCAGACTTCTTTTGTCCGACATTTTTCAGATATTCTTTCCAGACTTTTTTTGTCCGACATTTTCGGATTTTTTTTCAGACTTATTTTGTCCGACAATTTTCAAATCTTTTTTTTCAGACTTTTTTTTCAGACTTTTTTCAGACTTTTTTTTCAGACTTTTTTTGTCCGACAACTTTGAGATCTTTTTTTCAAAACTTTTTTTGTCCGACAATTTTCAGATCTTTTTTTCCAGACTTTTTTTGTTCGACAATTTTCAAATCTTTTTTTTCAGACTTCTTTTGTCCGACAACTTTGAGATCTTTTTTTCAAAACTTTTTTTGTCCGACAATTTTCAGATCTTTTTTTCCAGACTTTTTTTGTTCGACAATTTTCAAATCTTTTTTTTCAGACTTCTTTTGTCCGACAATTTTCAGATCTTTTTTTCCAGACTTTTTTTGTTCGACAATTTTCAGATCTTTTTTTTCGGACAGTTTTTTCAAATTTCTTTTGTCCGACATTTTTCAGATATTTTTTCCAGACTTCTTTTGTCGGACATTTTTCAGACTTTTTTTTCAGACTTTTTTCAGACTTTTTTTTCAGACTTTTTTTGTCCGACAACTTTGAGATCTTTTTTTCAAAACTTTTTTTGTCCGACAATTTTCAGATCTTTTTTTTCAGACTTTTTTTTCAGACTTCTTTTGTCTGACATTTTTCAGACTTTTTTTCAGACATTTTCAGATCTTTTTATTCGGAGAGTTTTTTCAGACTTCTTTTGTCCGACATTTTTCAGATATTCTTTCCAGACTTTTTTTGTCCGACATTTTCAGATCTTTTTTTTCAGACTTTTTTTGTCCGACATTTTCAGATCTTTTTTTTCAGACTTTTTTTGTCCGACAATTTTCAGATCTTTTTTTTCAGACTTTTTTTTCAGACATTTTCAGATCTTTTTTTTCGGACAGTTTTTTCAGACTTCTTTTGTCCGACAATTTTCAGATTTTTTTTTCCAGACTTTTTTTTGTCCGACAATTTTCAGATCTTTTTTTTTCAACTTTTTTTGTCCATTTTTCAGATCTTTTTTTCAGATCTTTTTTTTCAGACTTTTTTCAGACATTTTCAGATCTTTTTTTTCGGACATTTTTTTCAGACTTCATTTGTCCAACATTTTTCAGATATTTTTTTTCAGACTTTTTTTGTCCGACAATTTTCAGATATTTTTTTTTAAACTTTTTTTGTCCAACGTTTTTCAGATCTTTTTTTTCAGACTTTTTTTTCAGACATTTTCAGATCTTTTTTTTCAGACTTCTTTTGTCCGACATTTTTCAGACTTTTTTTGTACGACATTTTTCAGATCTTTTTTTTCAGACTTTTTTTGTCCGACATTTTTCAGATCTTTTTTTCCAGACTTTTTTTGTTCGACAATTTTCAGATCTTTTTTTTCGGACAGTTTTTTCAAATTTCTTTTGTCCGACATTTTTCAGATATTTTTTCCAGACTTTTTTTGTCCGACAATTTTCAGATCTTTTTTTTAAGACTTTTTTTTCAGACATTTTCAGATCTTTTTATTCGGAGAGTTTTTTCAGACTTCTTTTGTCCGACATTTTTCAGATATTCTTTCCAGACTTTTTTTGTCCGACATTTTCAGATCTTTTTTTTCAGACTTTTTTTGTCCGATAAGTTTCAGATTTTTTTTTTCAGACTTCTTTTCTCCAACATTTTTCAGACTGTTTTTGTCCGACATTTTTCAGATCTTTTTTTTCAGACTTTTTTTGTCCAAAAAATTTTGAGATCTTTTTTTCAAAAATTTTTTTGTCGGAAAATTTTCAGATCTTTTTTTTCAGACTTTTTTTGTCCGACAATTTTCAGATCTTTTTTTTCAGACTTTTTTTGTCCGACAATTTTCAGATCTTTTTTTTCGGACTTTTTTTGTTCGACAATTTTCAGATCTTTTTTTCCAGACTTTTTTTGTCCAACATTTTTCAGATCTTTTATTCTGATCTTTTTTTTCAGACTTTTTTTTCAGACATTTTCAGATCTTTTTTTTCGGACAGTTTTTTCAGACTTCTTTTGTCCGACATTTTTCAGATATTTTTTCCAGACTTTTTTTGTCCGACAATTTTCAGATCTTTTTTTTCAGACTTTTTTTTTAAACTTCTTTTGTCCGACATTTTTCAGATCTTTTTTTTCAGACTTTTTTCCAGACATTTTCAGATCTTTTTTTTCGGACAATTTTTTCAGACTTCTTTTGTCCGACATTTTTCAGACTTTTTTTCAGACTTTTTTTCGGGCTTTCTTTCAGACATTTTTCAGATCTTTTTTTTCAGACTTCTTTTGTCCGACAATTTTCAGATCTTTTTTTTCAGACTTTTTTCCAGACATTTTCAGATCTTTTTTTTCGGACAATTTTTTCAGACTTCTTTTGTCCGACATTTTTCAGACTTTTTTTCAGACTTTTTTTCGGGCTTTCTTTCAGACATTTTTCAGATCTTTTTTTTCAGACTTTTTTTTGGGGTTTTTTTCGGGTATTTTTTAGGACATTTTTTCAGACTTTTTTTGTCCGACAATTTTCAGATCTTTTTTTTCAGACTTTTTTTCAGACATTTCCAGATTTTTTTTAAGGACAGTTTTTTCAGACATCTTTTGTCCGACATTTTTCAGACTTTTTTTGTCCGACATTTTTCAGATCTTTTTTTTCAGACTTTTTTTCGGGGGTTTTTTCGGGCATTTTTTCGGACATTTTTTCAGACTTTTTTTTCAGACATTTACAGATCTTTTTTTTCAGACAGTTTTTTCAGACTTCTTTTGTCCGACATTTTTCAGATCTTTTTTTCAGAATTTTTTTTCAGACATTTTCAGATCTTTTTTTTCGGACAGATTTTTCAGACTTTTTTTGTCCGACAATTTTCAGATCTTTTTTTTCAGACTTTTTTTTCAGACATTTCCAGATTTTTTTTTACGGACAGTTTTTTCAGACATCTTTTGTCCGACATTTTTCAGACTTTTTTTGTCCGACATTTTTCAGATCTTTTTTTTCAGACTTTTTTTCGGGGGTTTTTTCGGGCATTTTTTCGGACATTTTTTCAGACTTTTTTTTCAGACATTTACAGATCTTTTTTTTCGGACAGTTTTTTCAGACTTCTTTTGTCCGACATTTTTCAGAATTTTTTTGTCCGACATTTTTCAGATCTTTTTTTCAGAACTTTTTTTCAGACATTTTCAGATCTTTTTTTTCGGATAGTTTTTTCAGACTTCTTTTGTCGAACATTTTTCAGATATTTTTTTCAGATCTTTTTTTTCAGACATTTTCTGATCTTTTTTTTCGGACAGTTTTTTCAGACTTCTTTTGTCCAACATTTTTCAGATATTTTTTTCAGATATTTTTTTTCAGACATTTTCTGATCTTTTTTTTCGGACAGTTTTTTCAGACTTCTTTTGTCCAACATTTTTCAGATATTTTTTTCAGATCTTTTTTTTCAGACTTTTTTTTCAGACATTTTCAGATCTTTTTTTTCAGACTTTTTTTTCAGACATTTTCAGATTTTTTTTTACGGACAGTTTTTTCAGACTTCTTTTGTCCGACATTTTTCAGACTTCTGTTGTCCGACATTTTTCAGATGTTCTTTCCAGACTTCTTTTGTCCGACATTTTTCAGATATTTTTTTCAGACATTTTCAGATATTTTTTTTCGGACAGTTTTTTCAGACTTCTTTTGTCCGACAATTTTCAGATATTCTTTTTCGGACTTTTTTTCGGGCTTTTTTTCAGACATTTTTCAGACTTCTTTTGTCCGACATTTTTCAGATATTTTTTTCAGATCTTTTTTTTCAGACATTTTCAGATATTTTTTTTCGGACATTTTTTTCAGACTTCTTTTGTCCGACATTTTTCAGATATTTTTTTCAGACTTTTTTTGTCCGACAATTTTCAGATCTTTTTTTTCAGACTTTTTTTTCAGACATTTTCAGATCTTTTTTTTCGGACTTTTTTTTCAGACATTTTCATATATTTTTTTTCAGACATTTTTTTCAGACTTCTTTTGTCCGACAATTTTCAGATCTTTTTTTGTCTGACTTTTCTGTCCGACATTTTTCAGATCTTTTGTTTCAGATCTTATTTTTCAGACATTTTCAGATCTTTTTTTTTGGACAGTTTTTTCAGACTTTTTTTGTCCGACATTTTTCAGATATTTTTTCCAGACTTTTTTTGTCCGACATTTTTCAGATATTTTTTTCAGACATTTTCAGATATTGTTTTTCGGACAGTTTTTTCAGACTTCTTTTGTCCGACAATTTTCAGACTTTTTATTCAGACTTTTTTTCGGGCTTTTTTTCAGACATTTTTCAGATATTGTCCGACATTTTTCAGATCTTTTTTTTCAGACATTTTCAGATATTTTTTTTCGGACAGTTTTTTCAGACTTTTTCAGATCTTTTTTTTCAGACTTTTTTGTCAGACTTCTTTTGTCCGACATTTTTCAGACATTTTTCCCAGACTTTTTTTGTCCGACAATTTTCAGATATTTTTTTTCAGACTTTTTTAGTCCGACATTTTCAGATATTTTTTTTCGGACAGTTTTTTCAGACTTCTTTTGTCCGACATTTTTCAGATATTCTTTCCAGACTTTTTTTGTCCGACATTTTCAGATCTTTTTTTTCAGACTTTTTTTGTCCGACAATTTTCAGATATTTTTTTTCAGACTTTTTTAGTCCGACATTTTCAGATCTTTTTTTTCGGACAGTTTTTTCAGACTTCTTTTTTCCGACAATTTTCAGATCTTTTTCAGACTTTTTTTGTCCGACATTTTTCAGATATTTTTTTCAGATCTTTTTTTTCAGACTTTTTTTTCAGACATTTTCAGATATTTTTTTTCGGACAGTTTTTTCAGACTTCTTTTGTCCGACATTTTTCAGACTTTTTTTTCCGACATTTTTCAGACTTTTTTTCGGGCTTTTTGTCCGACATTTTTTAGATATTTTTTTCAGATATTTTTTTTCAGACTTTTTTTTCAGACATTTTCAGATATTTTTTTTCGGACAGTTTTTTCAGACTTCTTTTGTCCGACATTTTTCAGAAAATGTCGGACAAAAAAAGTTTGGAAAAAATATCTGAAAAATGTCGGACAAAAAAAGTCTGTGAAAAATGTCGGATAAAAAAAGTCTGAAAAAACTGTTAAAAAAAAAAGATCTGAAAATGTTTGAAAAAAAAGTTCTGAAAAAAAGATCTGAAAAATGTTGGAAAAAAAAAGTCTGAAAAAAAAGATCTGAAAATTGTCCGACAAAAAAAGTCTGAAAAAAAAGTCTGAAAAAAAAGATCTGAAAATGTCTGAAAAAAAAGTCTGAAAAAAAAGATCTGAAAAAAAGATCTGAAAAATGTCGGACAAAAGATGTCTGAAAAAAAAGTCTGAAAAAAAAGATCTGAAAAATGTCGGACAAAAAAAGTCTGAAAAATGTCGGACAAAAGAAGTCTGAAAAAAAAGTCTGAAAAAAAAGATCTGAAAATGTCTGAAAAAAAATTCTGAAAAAAAAGATATGAAAAAAACATCTGAAAAATGTCGGACAAAAGATTTCTGAAAAAAAGTCTGAAAAAAAAGATCTGAAAAATGTTTGACAAAAAGCCCGAAAAAAAGTCTGAAAAAAAGTCTGAAAAATGTCGGATAAAAGAAGTCTGAAAAAACTGTCCGAAAAAAAAGATATTTTTTTCAGATCTTTTTTTTCAGACTTTTTTTTCAGACATTTTCAGATCTCCCCCGAAGGTGCATAACCCTATTGAGTTTGCTTGAATTTGATATTATTAGGGTTATAGCCCCGAAGGGGCATAACCCTATTGAGTTTGCGCCGGTTTGTTATTAGGGTTATAGCCCCGAAGGGGCATTACCCTATTGAGTTTGCGCCGGTTTGTTATTTTTATTTGTTGTCTTATGCCGCGACTCAATTTACCGTGAGATGGAATGAGCGAGAAACATGAAATTTCGCACAATAACTGGAAATGATGTGCATGAGCTTCTCAAGCAATATGAGCGCAATCGACCACATGGTGGCGCTGTAATTAACGCCCAAACACGCGATTTTGGAAAGGCCACGCCCCTCACACCGTAAGTCTGATTGACTTGAAACTCGACACACATGTCCAGCTCCGTGTGATCTACAAAAAAGCTGCTCAGACCACTAAAGTCCGCCTAACTAGATTTTCCGCCATATTGGATTTTTTGAAAAACACATTTTTGACATCTCCTCCTAAACCATTGGTCTGATTGCTACCAAATTTTCTATGGATCATTATTGGACTAATGTCATCTAAAGTTGCATAAAGCGTGTTGATACCTCATTGCGTTATGAATCTGTTGACCAATGAACTTTTAGAGGGCAGGGCTCAGCACATCAGTAGACCTAACTTCACAAGCCATGTGCAGCTCCGTGTGATCTACAATAAAGCCTCTGGGACCACTAAAGTCCGCCTGGCAATATTTTCCGCCATATTGGATTTTTTTAAAAACGCATTTTTGACATCTCCTCCTAAACCGAAGGTCCGATTGCTACCAAATTTTCTGTGGATCATTATTGGACTAATGTCATCTAAAGTTGCATAAAGCGTGTTGATACCTTATTGCGTTATGAATCTGTTGACCAACAAACTTTTCAATTGGAGGGGCTTAGCAGGAAATTGGCCATAATTCATTGACCATTAGTCAAATCATCATAAATCTTGGTAGATAACTTCAGTACGTGTTTGGGAAGAGGCGTACCAAAGCATTTTCCGCTTGACCCATAGGGGGCACCACAAATATCAGTAACTTGTACCTCAAGATCCGGTGGACAGAATTTTATCAAATTTGGTGCACATACTCTGGGGGCAAGTATTAACCAAGATCTATAGTGTCATATTGATCGGTGCATGTGGGCGTGGCCTATTTAGCATTTTATGCTAAATTATGCCTTTGCTCAATTTGCTGTGAGCTGGAACGAGCTAGAGACATGAAACTTGGTACCATAACTGTACATGATGTCATAATGCTTCACATAAAATATGAAAACAATTGGCCACATGGTGGTGCTATAAAATTTTTCACGGCCAGCCCCCTCACACCATAAGTCCCATCGATTAGAAATTTGACAGACATGTGCTGCTGAATGTGATCTACAAAAAAGTCTCTTGGACCACGAAAGTCCACCGACTAAATTTTCCGCCATGTTGAATTCTTTAAAAAACACATTTTTGACATCTCCTCCTAAACCGTAGGTCCGATTGCTGGAATATTTTCTGCGAATCATTATTGGACCAGGCTCATCAAAAGTTGCATTAAGCTTGTTGATATGTTATTGTGTTGTGAAGATATTGACCAATTCATTTCTAAGAGGCGTGCCTCAGCACATCAATAGACCTAACTTCACAAGCCTCTGCCCATCATCTCCAAACTTGCAGCATATGTTCACAAGAGTAGTTGAAACATCCGCTGAAAGTTTCATTCAAATCGACCACTAGGGGGGCGCTTTGAGCGATAAAGGCTATAACCCGCGAAATGCCGCTTGCAGCTTTAATTCATTTTAAATTGATGTAACTATGTGGATGTGGAAATATGTTTTATATATTTCATGTTTATTCTTTTACAATGTAATTGTTAACCTGTGTTGAAATGTACACAACTCTAGTTTTCATCACTAAGCCAAAGAATGCATTTCTCCTCAAGAAACACAGAATTCGCTTCCAAGTATCAAATCTTCATTCTGAGCTCAATTCTATGCAAAACTCTTGTTTTCATCATTAAACTCGCTTAATATGTCTTTCTCACCCAAAACCACTCAGGAACGCATTTCTCCTCAAGAAACACTGAAACGTGCATTTATATGAAGAATATGTGATTTATTTAAAGAAACACATCTGTTATACTGGAAACATACAAAAAAGAGACAGAATATGAAAAGAAACATTGTTTTCTCAAATCTGACATTAGAATTCACTTCCAAGTATCAAATCTTCATTCTGAGATCAATTCTATGCAAAACTCTTGTTTTCATCACTAAACTCGCTTAATATGTGTTTCTCATCCAAAACCACTCAGGAACGCATTTCTCCTCAAGAAACACTGAAACGTGCATTTATTTGAAGGATATGTGATTTATTTACAGAAACATATCTGTTATACTGGAAACATACAAAAAAGAGACAGAATATGAAAAGAAACATTGTTTTCTCAACTCTGACATTAGAATTCACTTCCAAGTATCAAATCTTCATTCTGAGCTCAATTCTATGCAAAACTCTTGTTTTCATCACTAAACTCGCTTAATATGTCTTTCTCATCCAAAACCACTCAGGAACGCATTTCTCCTCAAGAAACACTGAAACGTGCATTTATTTGAAGGATATGTGATTTATTTACAGAAACACATCTGTTATACTGGAAACATACAAAAAAGAGACAGAATATGAAAAGAAACATTGTTTTCTCAAATCTGACATTAGAATTCACTTCCAAGTATCAAATCTTCATTCAGAGCTCAATTATATGCAAAACTCTTGTTTTCATC
The DNA here is from genome assembly GCA_916701275.1 of Sebastes miniatus. Lineage (NCBI taxonomy): Eukaryota > Metazoa > Chordata > Actinopteri > Perciformes > Sebastidae > Sebastes > Sebastes miniatus. Next base: position 41,976 of record CAKALS010000444.1, on the reverse strand, counting down.
ACTAAACTCGCTTAATATCTCTTTCTCTCCAATAAACCACACAGAAAAGCATTTCTCCTCAAGAAACACTGAAAATTGCATTTATATGAAAATGATGTGATTTCTTCAGAAAAGAAATCTCTTTTATTGGAAACATACAAAACAGAATGAAAATGAAATGGAATATATTTTTACAATTTTTTTACATAGTTGGCCTTTCTGCATCAAACCTTCACACTGACCTCAATTCCATGTAAAACTTTAGTTTTCATCACTACTTGCTTAAACTGTTTTAAAAAAAATACATTTTATGATATGTCAAAAGATTTCATGAAAAAAAAGTCCGTATAAGATGTCGAAAAATTTCTTGGAAAAAAAGTCAAAGTATAGTATTTTCAAAAAATGTCATGAAAAAAAGTTTTACTATACTGTATTTCGAAAGATTTCATGAAAATAATTCATAGCAAAAATTAATTGTATAACATGTCGAACAAAGTTAAACTATATCGTGTCGAAAAATGTCTTGAAAAAAAGTCATAGTATAGTCGAAAAAATTCATTGTATAAAATATCGAAAAAAATCATGAAAAAAAAGTACCGTATAAGATGTCGAAAATTTTCTTGAAGAAAAGTCAAAGTATAGTTTTTCAAAAAATGTCATGAAAAAAAAGTTATAGTATAGCATTTTGAAATTTTTTGGAAAAAAATACAATATTGTATATATCATATGTTGAAAAAATTAATGAAAAAAGTCTAATTCTAATTCAAAGTTTCCAAATTCAGCCCGTGACGTTGTGGTCAGCTGCATTGTCCCCGATGAAAAAAGCATACACTTGTAGTGTGCCGCCACTTTTTTTGAGTTATCGGTATGAAGCATGCCCCTCGTTTCATTTTCTTCATCCCCAGCGTGACAGAAGCCACAGCGCTGGCCGCCATCTCCCGGGCTGGCCCGAAGAGGGGACCTGTCCCGATGGGAGAAACTCTCCTCGTCTGCAGCCTGCGAGGAAGTGGAACGGGCGTCTTCCGATTTGCCACGAGATCCCGCCTTGGCCCTCCCCTTCTCAAACCTTTCACTACCCCTACTTTGTGGAGGCAATGAGTCTGAATCATTGGCCAAAAAAAAATTCAATAGAAGTTTTTTCAGACTTCTATTGTCCGACATTTTTCAGATTTTTTTTCCAGACTTTTTTTGTCCGACATTTTTCAGATCTTTTTTTCAGATCTTTTTTTTCAGACTTTTTTTTCAGACATTTTCAGATATTTTTTTTCGGACAGTTTTTTCAGACTTCTTTTGTCCGACATTTTTCAGATATTCTTTCCAGACTTTTTTTGTCCGACAATTTTCAAATCTTTTTTTTCAGACTTTTTTTTCAGACTTTTTTTGTCCGACAACTTTGAGATCTTTTTTTCAAAACTTTTTTTGTCCGACAATTTTCAGATCTTTTTTTTCAGACTTTTTTTTCAGACTTCTTTTGTCTGACATTTTTCAGACTTTTTTTCAGACATTTTCAGATCTTTTTATTCAGACTTTTTTTTCAGACTTCTTTTGTCCGACATTTTTCAGACTTTTTTTTGTACGACATTTTTCAGATCTTTTTTTTCAGACTTTTTTTGTCCGACAATTTTCAGATCTTTTTTTCCAGACTTTTTTTGTTCGACAATTTTCAGATATTTTTTCCAGACTTTTTTTGTCCGACAATTTTCAGATCTTTTTTTTAAGACTTTTTTTTCAGACATTTTCAGATCTTTTTATTCGGAGAGTTTTTTCAGACTTCTTTTGTCCGACATTTTTCAGATATTCTTTCCAGACTTTTTTTGTCCGACATTTTCAGATCTTTTTTTTCAGACTTTTTTTGTCCGATAAGTTTCAGATTTTTTTTTTCAGACTTCTTTTGTCCGACATTTTTCAGACTGTTTTTGTCCGACATTTTTCAGATCTTTTTTTTCAGACTTTTTTTGTCCGACAATTTTCAGATCTTTTTTTTGGACTTTTTTTGTTCGACATTTTTCAGATATTCTTTCCAGACTTCTTTTGTCCGACAATTTTCAGATCTTTTTTTTCAGACTTCTTTTGTCCGACATTTTTCAGACTGTTTTTGTCCGACATTTTTCAGATCTTTTTTTTCAGACTTTTTTTGTCCAAAAAATTTTGAGATCTTTTTTTCAAAAATTTTTTTGTCCGAAAATTTTCAGATCTTTTTTTTCAGACTTTTTTTGTCCAACATTTTTCAGATCTTTTATTCAGTTCTTTTTTTTCAGACTTTTTTTTCAGACATTTTCAGATCTTTTTTTTCGGACAGTTTTTTCAGACTTCTTTTGTTCGACAATTTTCAGATTTTTTTTTCCAGACTTTTTTTTGTCCGACAATTTTCAGATCTTTTTTTTTCAACTTTTTTTGTCCATTTTTCAGATCTTTTTTTCAGATCTTTTTTTTCAGACTTTTTTCAGACATTTTCAGATCTTTTTTTTCGGACATTTTTTTCAGACTTCATTTGTCCAACATTTTTCAGATATTTTTTTTCAGACTTTTTTTGTCCGACAATTTTCAGATATTTTTTTTTAAACTTTTTTTGTCCAACGTTTTTCAGATCTTTTTTTTCAGACTTTTTTTTCAGACATTTTCAGATCTTTTTTTTCAGACTTTTTTTGTCCGACATTTTTCAGATCTTTTTTTCCAGACTTTTTTTGTTCGACAATTTTCAGATCTTTTTTTTCGGACAGTTTTTTCAAATTTCTTTTGTCCGACATTTTTCAGATATTTTTTCCAGACTTTTTTTGTCCGACAATTTTCAGATCTTTTTTTTAAGACTTTTTTTTCAGACATTTTCAGATCTTTTTATTCGGAGAGTTTTTTCAGACTTCTTTTGTCCGACATTTTTCAGATATTCTTTCCAGACTTTTTTTGTCCGACATTTTCAGATCTTTTTTTTCAGACTTTTTTTGTCCGATAAGTTTCAGATTTTTTTTTTCAGACTTCTTTTCTCCAACATTTTTCAGACTGTTTTTGTCCGACATTTTTCAGATCTTTTTTTTCAGACTTTTTTTGTCCAAAAAATTTTGAGATCTTTTTTTCAAAAATTTTTTTGTCGGAAAATTTTCAGATCTTTTTTTTCAGACTTTTTTTGTCCGACAATTTTCAGATCTTTTTTTTCAGACTTTTTTTGTCCGACAATTTTCAGATTTTTTTTTTCGAACTTTTTTTGTTCGACAATTTTCAGATCTTTTTTTCCAGACTTTTTTTGTCCAACATTTTTCAGATCTTTTATTCTGATCTTTTTTTTCAGACTTTTTTTTCAGACATTTTCAGATCTTTTTTTTCGGACAGTTTTTTCAGACATTTACAGATCTTTTTTTTCGGACAGTTTTTTCAGACTTCTTTTGTCCGACATTTTTCAGAATTTTTTTGTCCGACAATTTTCAGATCTTTTTTTTCAGACTTTTTTTTTAAACTTCTTTTGTCCGACATTTTTCAGATCTTTTTTTTCAGACTTTTTTCCAGACATTTTTTCGGGCTTTCTTTCAGACATTTTTCAGATCTTTTTTTTCAGACTTCTTTTGTCCGACAATTTTCAGATCTTTTTTTTCAGACTTTTTTCCAGACATTTTCAGATCTTTTTTTTCGGACAATTTTTTCAGACTTCTTTTGTCCGACATTTTTCAGACTTTTTTTCAGACTTTTTTTCGGGCTTTCTTTCAGACATTTTTCAGATCTTTTTTTTCAGACTTTTTTTTGGGGTTTTTTTCGGGTATTTTTTAGGACATTTTTTCAGACTTTTTTTGTCCGACAATTTTCAGATCTTTTTTTTCAGACTTTTTTTCAGACATTTCCAGATTTTTTTTAAGGACAGTTTTTTCAGACATCTTTTGTCCGACATTTTTCAGACTTTTTTTGTCCGACATTTTTCAGATCTTTTTTTTCAGACTTTTTTTCGGGGGTTTTTTCGGGCATTTTTTCGGACATTTTTTCAGACTTTTTTTTCAGACATTTACAGATCTTTTTTTTCAGACAGTTTTTTCAGACTTCTTTTGTCCGACATTTTTCAGATCTTTTTTTCAGAATTTTTTTTCAGACATTTTCAGATCTTTTTTTTCGGACAGATTTTTCAGACTTTTTTTGTCCGACAATTTTCAGATCTTTTTTTTCAGACTTTTTTTTCAGACATTTCCAGATTTTTTTTTACGGACAGTTTTTTCAGACATCTTTTGTCCGACATTTTTCAGACTTTTTTTGTCCGACATTTTTCAGATCTTTTTTTTCAGACTTTTTTTCGGGGGTTTTTTCGGGCATTTTTTCGGACATTTTTTCAGACTTTTTTTTCAGACATTTACAGATCTTTTTTTTCGGACAGTTTTTTCAGACTTCTTTTGTCCGACATTTTTCAGAATTTTTTTGTCCGACATTTTTCAGATCTTTTTTTCAGAACTTTTTTTCAGACATTTTCAGATCTTTTTTTTCGGATAGTTTTTTCAGACTTCTTTTGTCCGACATTTTTCAGATATTTTTTTCAGAACTTTTTTTCAGACATTTTCAGATCTTTTTTTTCGGATAGTTTTTTCAGACTTCTTTTGTCCGACATTTTTCAGATCTTTTTTTCAGACTTTTTTTTCAGACATTTTCAGATTTTTTTTTACGGACAGTTTTTTCAGACTTCTTTTGTCCGACATTTTTCAGACTTCTGTTGTCCGACATTTTTCAGATATTCTTTCCAGACTTCTTTTGTCCGACATTTTTCAGATATTTTTTTCAGACATTTTCAGATATTTTTTTTCGGACAGTTTTTTCAGACTTCTTTTGTCCGACAATTTTCAGATATTCTTTTTCGGACTTTTTTTCGGGCTTTTTTTCAGACATTTTTCAGACTTCTTTTGTCCGACATTTTTCAGATATTTTTTTCAGATCTTTTTTTTCAGACATTTTCAGATATTTTTTTTCGGACATTTTTTTCAGACTTCTTTTGTCCGACATTTTTCAGATATTTTTTCCAGACTTTTTTTGTCCTACAATTTTCAGATCTTTTTTTTCAGACTTTTTTTTCAGACATTTTCAGATCTTTTTTTTCGGACTTTTTTTTCAGACATTTTCAGATCTTTTTTTTCAGACAGTTTTTTCAGACTTCTTTTGTCCGACAATTTTCAGATCTTTTTTTGTCTGACTTTTCTGTCCGACATTTTTCAGATCTTTTGTTTCAGATCTTATTTTTCAGACATTTTCAGATCTTTTTTTTTGGACAGTTTTTTCAGACTTCTGTTGTCCAACATTTTTCAGATATTTTTTTCAGATCTTTTTTTTCAGACATTTTCTGATCTTTTTTTTCGGACAGTTTTTTCAGACTTCTTTTGTCCAACATTTTTCAGATATTTTTTTCAGATATTTTTTTTCAGACATTTTCTGATCTTTTTTTTCGGACAGTTTTTTCAGACTTCTTTTGTCCAACATTTTTCAGATATTTTTTTCAGATCTTTTTTTTCAGACTTTTTTTTCAGACATTTTCAGATCTTTTTTTTCAGACTTTTTTTTCAGACATTTTCAGATTTTTTTTTACGGACAGTTTTTTCAGACTTCTTTTGTCCGACATTTTTCAGACTTCTGTTGTCCGACATTTTTCAGATATTCTTTCCAGACTTCTTTTGTCCGACATTTTTCAGATATTTTTTTCAGACATTTTCAGATATTTTTTTTCGGACAGTTTTTTCAGACTTCTTTTGTCCGACAATTTTCAGATATTCTTTTTCGGACTTTTTTTCGGGCTTTTTTTCAGACATTTTTCAGACTTCTTTTGTCCGACATTTTTCAGATATTTTTTTCAGATCTTTTTTTTCAGACATTTTCAGATATTTTTTTTCGGACATTTTTTTCAGACTTCTTTTGTCCGACATTTTTCAGATATTTTTTCCAGACTTTTTTTGTCCTACAATTTTCAGATCTTTTTTTTCAGACTTTTTTTTCAGACATTTTCAGATCTTTTTTTTCGGACTTTTTTTTCAGACATTTTCAGATCTTTTTTTTCAGACAGTTTTTTCAGACTTCTTTTGTCCGACAATTTTCAGATCTTTTTTTGTCTGACTTTTCTGTCCGACATTTTTCAGATCTTTTGTTTCAGATCTTATTTTTCAGACATTTTCAGATCTTTTTTTTTGGACAGTTTTTTCAGACTTCTGTTGTCCGACATTTTTCAGATATTCTTTCCAGACTTCTTTTGTCCGACATTTTTCAGATATTTTTTTCAGACATTTTCAGATATTGTTTTTCGGACAGTTTTTTCAGACTTCTTTTGTCCGACAATTTTCAGATCTTCTTTTTCGGACTTTTTTTCGGGCTTTTTTTCAGACATTTTTCAGACTTCTTTTGTCCGACATTTTTCAGATCTTTTTTTTCAGACATTTTCAGATATTTTTTTTCGGACAGTTTTTTCAGACTTTTTCAGATATTTTTTTTCAGACTTTTTTGTCAGACTTCTTTTGTCCGACATTTTTCAGACATTTTTCCCAGACTTTTTTTGTCCGACAATTTTCAGATATTTTTTTTCAGACTTTTTTAGTCCGACATTTTTCAGATATTTTTTTTCGGACAGTTTTTTCAGACTTCTTTTGCCCGACATTTTTCAGATATTCTTTCCAGACTTTTTTTGTCCGACATTTTCAGATCTTTTTTTTCAGACTTTTTTTGTCCGACAATTTTCAGATATTTTTTTTCAGACTTTTTTAGTCCGACATTTTCAGATCTTTTTTTTCGGACAGTTTTTTCAGACTTCTTTTTTCCGACAATTTTCAGATCTTTTTCAGACTTTTTTTGTCCGACATTTTTCAGATATTTTTTTCAGATCTTTTTTTTCAGACTTTTTTTTCAGACATTTTCAGATATTTTTTTTCGGACAGTTTTTTCAGACTTCTTTTGTCCGACATTTTTCAGACTTTTTTTTCCGTCATTTTTCAGACTTTTTTTCTGGCTTTTTGTCCGACATTTTTTAGATATTTTTTTCAGATATTTTTTTTCAGACTTTTTTTTTAGACATTTTCAGATATTTTTTTTCGGACAGTTTTTTCAGACTTCTTTTGTCCGACATTTTTCAGAAAATGTCGGACAAAAAAAGTTTGGAAAAAATATCTGAAAAATTTCGGACAAAAAAAGTCTGAAAAAAAAGATCTGAAAATTGTCGGACAAAAAAAGTCTGAAAAAACTGTCCGAAAAAAAAGATCTGAAAATGTTTGAAAAAAAAGTTCTGAAAAAAAGATCTGAAAAATGTTGGAAAAAAAAGTCTGAAAAAAAAGATCTGAAAAAAAGATCTGAAAAATGTCGGACAAAAGATGTCTGAAAAAAAAGTCTGAAAAAAAAGATCTGAAAAATGTCGGACAAAAAAAGTCTGAAAAATGTCGGACAAAAGAAGTCTGAAAAAAAAGTCTGAAAAAAAAGATCTGAAAATGTCTGAAAAAAAATTCTGAAAAAAAAGATGTGAAAAAAACATCTGAAAAATGTCGGACAAAAGATTTCTGAAAAAAAGTCTGAAAAAAAAGATCTGAAAAATGTTTGACAAAAAGCCCGAAAAAAAGTCTGAAAAAAAGTCTGAAAAATGTCGGATAAAAGAAGTCTGAAAAAACTGTCCGAAAAAAAAGATATTTTTTTCAGATCTTTTTTTTCAGACTTTTTTTTCAGACATTTTCAGATCTCCCCCGAAGGTGCATAACCCTATTGAGTTTGCTTGAATTTGATATTATTAGGGTTATAGCCCCGAAGGGGCATTACCCTATTGAGTTTGCGCCGGTTTGTTATTTTTATTTGTTGTCTTATGCCGCGACTCAATTTACCGTGAGATGGAATGAGCGAGAAACATGAAATTTCGCACAATAACTGGAAATGATGTGCATGAGCTTCTCAAGCAATATGAGCGCAATCGACCACATGGTGGCGCTGTAATTAACGCCCAAACACGCGATTTTGGAAAGGCCACGCCCCTCACACCGTAAGTCTGATTGACTTGAAACTCGACACACATGTCCAGCTCCGTGTGATCTACAAAAAAGCTGCTCAGACCACTAAAGTCCGCCTAACTAGATTTTCCGCCATATTGGATTTTTTGAAAAACACATTTTTGACATCTCCTCCTAAACCATTGGTCTGATTGCTACCAAATTTTCTATGGATCATTATTGGACTAATGTCATCTAAAGTTGCATAAAGCGTGTTGATACCTCATTGCGTTATGAATCTGTTGACCAATGAACTTTTAGAGGGCAGGGCTCAGCACATCAGTAGACCTAACTTCACAAGCCATGTGCAGCTCCGTGTGATCTACAATAAAGCCTCTGGGACCACTAAAGTCCGCCTGGCAATATTTTCCGCCATATTGGATTTTTTTAAAAACGCATTTTTGACATCTCCTCCTAAACCGAAGGTCCGATTGCTACCAAATTTTCTGTGGATCATTATTGGACTAATGTCATCTAAAGTTGCATAAAGCGTGTTGATACCTTATTGCGTTATGAATCTGTTGACCAACAAACTTTTCAATTGGAAGGGCTTAGCAGGTAATTGGCCATAATTCATTGACCATTAGTCAAATCATCATAAATCTTGGTAGATATCTTCAGTACGTGTTTGGGAAGAGGCGTACCAAAGCATTTTCCGCTTGACCCATAGGGGGCGCCACAAATATCAGAAACTTGTATCGCAAGATCCGGTGGACAGAATTTGATCAAATTTGGTGCACATACTCTGGGGGCAAGTATTAACCAAGATCTATAGTGTCATATTGATCGGTGCATGTGGGCGTGGCCTATTTAGCATTTTATGCTAAATTATGCCTTTGCTCAATTTGCTGTGAGCTGGAACGAGCTAGAGACATGAAACTTGGTACCATAACTGTACATGATGTCATAATGCTTCACATAAAATATGAAAACAATTGGCCACATGGTGGCGCTATAAAATTTTTCACGGCCAGCCCCCTCACACCATAAGTCCCATCGATTAGAAATTTGACAGACATGTGCTGCTGAATGTGATCTACAAAAAAGTCTCTTGGACCACAAAAGTCCACCAACTACATTTTCCGCCATGTTGAATTTTTTGAAAAACACATTTTTGACATCTCCTCCTAAACCGTAGGTCCGATTGCTGGAATATTTTCTGCGAATCATTATTGGACCAGGCTCATCAAAAGTTGCATTAAGCTTGTTGATATGTTATTGCGTTGTGAAGATATTGACCAATACATTTCTAAGAGGCGTGCCTCAGCACATCAATAGACCTAACTTCACAAGCCTCTGCCCATCATCTCCAAACTTGCAGCATATGTTCACAAGAGTAGTTGAAACATCCGCTGAAAGTTTCATTCAAATCGACCACTAGGGGGGCGCTTTGAGCGATAAAGGCTATAACCCGCGAAATGCCGCTTGCAGCTTTAATTCATTTTAAATTGATGTAACTATGTGGATGTGGAAATATGTTTTATATATTTCATGTTTATTCTTTTACAATGTAATTGTTAACCTGTGTTGAAATGTACACAACTCTAGTTTTCATCACTAAGCCAAAGAATGCATTTCTCCTCAAGAAACACAGAATTCGCTTCCAAGTATCAAATCTTCATTCTGAGCTCAATTCTATGCAAAACTCTTGTTTTCATCATTAAACTCGCTTAATATGTCTTTCTCATCCAAAACCACTCAGGAACGCATTTCTCCTCAAGAAACACTGAAACGTGCATTTATATGAAGAATATGTGATTTATTTACAGAAACACATCTGTTATACTGGAAACATACAAAAAAGAGACAGAATATGAAAAGAAACATTGTTTTCTCAAATCTGACATTAGAATTCACTTCCAAGTATCAAATCTTCATTCTGAGATCAATTCTATGCAAAACTCTTGTTTTCATCACTAAACTCGCTTAATATGTGTTTCTCATCCAAAACCACTCAGGAACGCATTTCTCCTCAAGAAACACTGAAACGTGCATTTATTTGAAGGATATGTGATTTATTTACAGAAACATATCTGTTATACTGGAAACATACAAAAAAGAGACAGAATATGAAAAGAAACATTGTTTTCTCAACTCTGACATTAGAATTCACTTCCAAGTATCAAATCTTCATTCTGAGCTCAATTCTATGCAAAACTCTTGTTTTCATCACTAAACTCGCTTAATATGTCTTTCTCATCCAAAACCACTCAGGAACGCATTTCTCCTCAAGAAACACTGAAACGTGCATTTATATGAAGAATATGTGATTTATTTACAGAAACACATCTGTTATACTGGAAACATACAAAAAAGAGACAGAATATGAAAAGAAACATTGTTTTCTCAACTCTGACATTAGAATTCACTTCCAAGTATCAAATCTTCATTCTGAGCTCAATTCTATGCAAAACTCTTGTTTTCATCACTAAACTCGCTTAATATCTCTTTCTCTCCAATAAACCACACAGAAAAGCATTTCTCCTCAAGAAACACTGAAAATTGCATTTATATGAAAATGATGTGATTTCTTCAGAAAAGAAATCTCTTTTATTGGAAACATACAAAACAGAATGAAAATGAAATGGAATATATTTTTACAATTTTTTTACATAGTTGGCCTTTCTGCATCAAACCTTCACACTGACCTCAATTCCATGTAAAACTTTAGTTTTCATCACTACTTGCTTAAACTGTTTTAAAAAAAATACATTTTATGATATGTCAAAAGATTTCATGAAAAAAAAGTCCGTATAAGATGTCGAAAAATTTCTTGGAAAAAAAGTCAAAGTATAGTATTTTCAAAAAATGTCATGAAAAAAAGTTTTACTTTACTGTATTTCGAAAGATTTCATGAAAATAATTCATAGCAAAAATTAATTGTATAACATGTCGAACAAAGTTAAACTATATCGTGTCGAAAAATGTCTTGAAAAAAAGTCATAGTATAGTCGAAAAAATTCATTGTATAAAATATCGAAAAAAATCATGAAAAAAAAGTACCGTATAAGATGTCGAAAATTTTCTTGAAGAAAAGTCAAAGTATAGTTTTTCAAAAAATGTCATGAAAAAAAAGTTATAGTATAGCATTTTGAAATTTTTTGGAAAAAAATACAATATTGTATATATCATATGTTGAAAAAATTAATGAAAAAAGTCTAATTCTAATTCAAAGTTTCCAAATTCAGCCCGTGACGTTGTGGTCAGCTGCATTGTCCCCGATGAAAAAAGCATACACTTGTAGTGTGCCGCCACTTTTTTTGAGTTATCGGTATGAAGCATGCCCCTCGTTTCATTTTCTTCATCCCCAGCGTGACAGAAGCCACAGCGCTGGCCGCCATCTCCCGGGCTGGCCCGAAGAGGGGACCTGTCCCGATGGGAGAAACTCTCCTCGTCTGCAGCCTGCGAGGAAGTGGAACGGGCGTCTTCCGATTTGCCACGAGATCCCGCCTTGGCCCTCCCCTTCTCAAACCTTTCACTACCCCTACTTTGTGGAGGCAATGAGTCTGAATCATTGGCCAAAAAAAAATTCAATAGAAGTTTTTTCAGACTTCTATTGTCCGACATTTTTCAGATTTTTTTTCCAGACTTTTTTTGTCCGACATTTTTCAGATCTTTTTTCAGATATTTTTTTTCGGACAGTTTTTTCAGACTTTTTTTTCAGACTTTTTTCAGACTTTTTTTTCAGACTTTTTTTGTCCGACAATTTTCAGATCTTTTTTTTCAGACTTTTTTTTCAGACTTTTTTTGTCCGACAACTTTGAGATCTTTTTTTCAAAACTTTTTTTGTCCGACAATTTTCAGATCTTTTTTTTCAGACTTTTTTTTCAGACTTCTTTTGTCTGACATTTTTCAGACTTTTTTTCAGACATTTTCAGATCTTTTTATTCGGAGAGTTTTTTCAGACTTCTTTTGTCCGACATTTTTCAGACTTTTTTTTGTACGACATTTTTCAGATCTTTTTTTTCAGACTTTTTTTGTCCGACAATTTTCAGATCTTTTTTTCCAGACTTTTTTTGTTCGACAATTTTCAGATATTTTTTCCAGACTTTTTTTGTCCGACAATTTTCAGATCTTTTTTTTAAGACTTTTTTTTCAGACATTTTCAGATCTTTTTATTCGGAGAGTTTTTTCAGACTTCTTTTGTCCGACATTTTTCAGATATTCTTTCCAGACTTTTTTTGTCCGACATTTTCAGATCTTTTTTTTCAGACTTTTTTTGTCCGATAAGTTTCAGATTTTTTTTTTCAGACTTCTTTTGTCCGACATTTTTCAGACTGTTTTTGTCCGACATTTTTCAGATCTTTTTTTTCAGACTTTTTTTGTCCGACAATTTTCAGATCTTTTTTTTCAGACTTCTTTTGTCCGACAATTTTCAGATCTTTTTTTTCAGACTTCTTTTGTCCGACATTTTTCAGACTGTTTTTGTCCGACATTTTTCAGATCTTTTTTTTCAGACTTTTTTTGTCCAAAAAATTTTGAGATCTTTTTTTCAAAAATTTTTTCGTCCGAAAATTTTCAGATCTTTTTTTTCAGACTTTTTTTGTCCAACATTTTTCAGATCTTTTATTCAGTTCTTTTTTTTCAGACTTTTTTTTCAGACATTTTCAGATCTTTTTTTTCGGACAGTTTTTTCAGACTTCTTTTGTTCGACAATTTTCAAATTTTTTTTTCCAGACTTTTTTTTGTCCGACAATTTTCAGATCTTTTTTTTTCAACTTTTTTTGTCCATTTTTCAGATCTTTTTTTCAGATCTTTTTTTTCAGACTTTTTTTTTCAGACATTTTCAGATCTTTTTTTTCAGACTTTTTTTGTCCGACAATTTTCAGATCTTTTTTTTCGGACTTTTTTTGTTCGACAATTTTCAGATCTTTTTTTCCAGACTTTTTTTGTCCGACAATTTTCAGATCTTTTTTTTCGGACTTTTTTTGTTCGACAATTTTCAGATCTTTTTTTCCAGACTTTTTTTGTCCAACATTTTTCAGATCTTTTATTCTGATCTTTTTTTTCAGACTTTTTTTTCAGACATTTTCAGATCTTTTTTTTCGGACAGTTTTTTCAGACATTTTCAGATCTTTTTTTTCGGACAGTTTTTTCAGACTTCTTTTGTCCGACATTTTTCAGATATTTTTTCCAGACTTTTTTTGTCCGACAATTTTCAGATCTTTTTTTTCAGACTTTTTTTTTAAACTTCTTTTGTTCGACATTTTTCAGATCTTTTTTTTCAGACTTTTTTCCAGACATTTTCAGATCTTTTTTTTCGGACAATTTTTTCAGACTTCTTTTGTCCGACATTTTTCAGACTTTTTTTCAGACTTTTTTTCGGGCTTTCTTTCAGACTTTTTTCAGATCTTTTTTTTCAGACTTCTTTTGTCCGACAATTTTCAGATCTTTTTTTTCAGACTTTTTTCCAGACATTTTCAGATCTTTTTTTTCGGACAGTTTTTTCAGACTTCTTTTGTCCGACATTTTTCAGATATTCTTTCCAGAATTTTTTTGTCCGACATTTTCAGATTTTTTTTCAGACTTTTTTTGTCCGACAATTTTCAAATCTTTTTTTTTAGACTTTTTTTTCAGACTTTTTTCAGACTTTTTTTTCAGACTTTTTTTGTCCAACAACTTTGAGATCTTTTTTTCAAAACTTCTTTTGTCCGACATTTTTCAGATATTCTTTCCAGACTTTTTTTGTCCGACAATTTTCAAATCTTTTTTTTCAGACTTTTTTTTCAGACATTTTCAGATCTTTTTTTTCAGATCTTTTTTTTTAAGATTTTTTTTTCAGACTTCTTTTGTCTGACATTTTTCAGACTTTTTTTCAGACATTTTCAGATCTTTTTATTCGGAGAGTTTTTTCAGACTTCTTTTGTCCGACATTTTTCAGATATTCTTTCCAGACTTTTTTTGTCGGACATTTTTCAGATATTCTTTCCAGACTTTTTTTGTCCGACATTTTCAGATTTTTTTTTCAGACTTTTTTTGTCCAACATTTTTCAGATATTTTTTTTCAGAATTTTTTTGTCCGACAATTTTCAGATCTTTTTTTTTCAACTTTTTTTGTCCATTTTTCAGATATTTTTTTCAGACTTTTTTTTCAGACATTTTCAGATATTTTTTTTCGGACATTTTTTTCAGACTTCTTTTGTCCGACATTTTTCAGATATTTTTTTCAGACTTTTTTTGTTCGACAATTTTGAGATCTTTTTTCCAGACTTCTTTTGTCCGACATTTTTCAGACTTTTTTTTCAGACTTTTTTTCAGATCATTTTTTTTCAGACTTTTTTTTCAGACATTTTCAGATCTTTTTTTTCAGACTTCTTTTGTCCGACATTTTTCAGACTTTTTTTGTACGACATTTTTCAGATCTTTTTTTCCAGACTTTTTTTGTCCGACAATTTTGAGATCTTTTTTTCAAAACTTTTTTTGTCCGACAATTTTCAGATCTTTTTTTTCGGACAGTTTTTTCAAATTTCTTTTGTCCGACATTTTTCAGATATTTTTTCCAGACTTTTTTTGTCCGACAATTTTCAGATCTTTTTTTTAAGACTTTTTTTTCAGACATTTTCAGATCTTTTTTTTCGGACAGTTTTTTCAGACTTTTTTTGTCCAAAAAATTTTGAGATCTTTTTTTCAAAAATGTTTTTGTCCGAAAATTTTCAGATCTTTTTTTTCAGACTTTTTTTGTCCGACAATTTTCAGATCTTTTTTTTGGACTTTTTTTGTTCGACATTTTTCATATATTCTTTCCAGACTTCTTTTGTCCGACAATTTTCAGATCTTTTTTTTCAGACTTTTTTTGTCCGACAATTCTCAGATCTTTTTTTTAAGACTTTTTTTTCAGACATTTTCAGATCTTTTTATTCGGAGAATTTTTTCAGACTTCTTTTGTCCGACATTTTTCAGATATTCTTTCCAGACTTTTTTTGTCCGACATTTTCAGATCTTTTTTTTCAGACTTTTTTTGTCCGATAAGTTTCAGATTTTTTTTTTCATACTTCTTTTGTCCGACATTTTACAGACTGTTTTTGTCCGACATTTTTCAGATCTTTTTTTTCAGACTTTTTTTGTCCAAAAAATTTTGAGATCTTTTTTTCAAAAATTTTTTTGTCCGAAAATTTTCAGATCTTTTTTTTCAGACTTTTTTTGTCCGACAATTTTCAGATCTTTTTTTTCGGACTTTTTTTGTTCGACAATTTTCAGATCTTTTTTTCCAGACTTTTTTTGTCCAACATTTTTCAGATCTTTTATTCAGATCTTTTTTTTCAGACTTTTTTTTCAGACATTTTCAGATCTTTTTTTTCGGACAGTTTTTTCAGACATTTTCAGATCTTTTTTTTCGGACAGTTTTTTCAGACATTTTCAGATCTTTTTTTTCGGACAGTTTTTTCAGACTTCTTTTGTCCGACATTTTTCAGATATTTTTTTCAGACTTTTTTTGTTCGACAATTTTGAGATCTTTTTTCCAGACTTCTTTTGTCCGACATTTTTCAGACTTTTTTTTCAGACTTTTTTTCAGATAATTTTTTTTCAGACTTTTTTTTCAGACATTTTCAGATCTTTTTTTTCTGACAGTTTTTTCAGACTTTTTTTGTCCGACAATTTTCAGATCTTTTTTTTCAGACTTTTTTTCCAGACTTCTGTTGTCCGACATTTTTCAGATATTTTTTTCAGACTTTTTTTGTCCGACAATTTTCAGATCTTTTTTTTCAGACTTCTTTTGTCCGACATTTTTCAGACTTTTTTTGTATGACATTTTTCAGATCTTTTTTTCCAGACTTTTTTTGTCCGACAATTTTGAGATCTTTTTTTCAAAACTTTTATTGTCCGACATTTTTCAGATATTTTTTTCAGACTTTTTTTGTCCGACAATTTTCAGATCTTTTTTTTCAGACTTCTTTTGTCCGACATTTTTCAGACTTTTTTTGTATGACATTTTTCAGATCTTTTTTTCCAGACTTTTTTTGTCCGACAATTTTGAGATCTTTTTTTCAAAACTTTTTTTGTCCGACAATTTTCAGATCTTTTTTTTCGGACAGTTTTTTCAAATTTCTTTTGTCCGACATTTTTCAGATATTTTTTCCAGACTTTTTTTGTCCGACAATTTTCAGATCTTTTTTTTAAGACTTTTTTTTCAGACATTTTCAGATCTTTTTATTCGGAGAGTTTTTTCAGACTTCTTTTGTCCGACATTTTTCAGATATTCTTTCCAGACTTTTTTTGTCCGACATTTTCAGATCTTTTTTTTCAGACTTTTTTTGTCCGATAAGTTTCAGATTTTTTTTTTCAGACTTCTTTTGTCCGACATTTTTCAGACTGTTTTTGTCCGACATTTTTCAGATCTTTTTTTTCAGACTTTTTTTGTCCAAAAAATTTTGAGATCTTTTTTTCAAAAATTTTTTTGTCCGAAAATTTTCAGATCTTTTTTTTCAGACTTTTTTTGTCCGACAATTTTCAGATCTTTTTTTCCAGACTTTTTTTGTCCAACATTTTTCAGATCTTTTATTCAGATCTTTTTTTTCAGAATTTTTTTTCAGACATTTTCAGATCTTTCTTTTCGGACATTTTTTTCAGACTTCTTTTGTCCGACAATTTTTAGATCTTTTTTTTCAGACTTTTTTTCCAGACTTCTGTTGTCCGACATTTTTCAGATATTTTTTTCAGACTTTTTTTGTCCGACAATTTTCAGATCTTTTTTTTCAGACTTCTTTTGTCCGACATTTTTCAGACTTTTTTTGTACGACATTTTTCAGATCTTTTTTTTCCAGACTTTTTTTGTCCGACAATTTTGAGATCTTTTTTTCAAAACTTTTTTTGTCCGACAATTTTCAGATCTTTTTTTTCGGACAGTTTTTTCAAATTTCTTTTGTCCGACATTTTTCAGATATTTTTTCCAGAATTTTTTTGTCCGACAATTTTCAGATCTTTTTTTTAAGACTTTTTTTTCAGACATTTTCAGATCTTTTTATTCGGAGAGTTTTTTCAGACTTCTTTTGTCCGACATTTTTCAGATATTCTTTCCAGACTTTTTTTGTCCGACATTTTCAGATCTTTTTTTTCAGACTTTTTTTGTCCGATAAGTTTCAGATTTTTTTTTTCAGACTTCTTTTGTCCGACATTTTTCAGACTGTTTTTGTCCGACATTTTTCAGATCTTTTTTTTCAGACTTTTTTTGTCCGACAATTTTCAGATCTTTTTTTTCGGACTTTTTTTGTTCGACAATTTTCAGATCTTTTATTCAGATCTTTTTTTTCAGACTTTTTTTTCAGACATTTTCAGATCTTTTTTTTCGGACAGTTTTTTCAGACATTTTCAGATCTTTTTTTTCGGACAGTTTTTTCAGACTTCTTTTGTCCGACATTTTTCAGATATTTTTTCCAGACTTTTTTTGTCCGACAATTTTCAGATCTTTTTTTTCAGACTTTTTTTTTAAACTTCTTTTGTCCGACATTTTTCAGATCTTTTTTTTCAGACTTTTTTCCAGACATTTTCAGATCTTTTTTTTCGGACAATTTTTTCAGATTTCTTTTGTCCGACATTTTTCAGACTTTTTTTCAGACTTTTTTTCGGGCTTTCTTTCAGACATTTTTCAGATCTTTTTTTTCAGACTTCTTTTGTCCGACAATTTTCAGATCTTTTTTTTCAGACTTTTTTTTTAAACTTCTTTTGTCCGACATTTTTCAGATCTTTTTTTTCAGACTTTTTTTTGGGGGTTTTTTCGGGTATTTTTTAGGACATTTTTTCAGTCTTTTTTTGTCCGACATTTTTCAGATATTTTTTCCAGACTTTTTTTGTCCGACAATTTTCAGATTTTTTTTTCAGTATAATTAAAGTTGTTACACAGTGTGGAAAAGTGTTCAATCATTTCTCTTTGTTGAGCGGAACGTGCCCGATGTGTTCCATGGCGTTCCTGGAGGTGGCAGCAGAGCATAGTTAGCTGCATGTGGGATTCTTCTGTTGTTGAGGGAAGATAAAAACTAAGGGACATTTGGAGTTTAGGGTAAAGAAACACACTAGCTACACTTGTAAACATTACATTTAATTAGGGTTATAGCATAATAGCATAGTTTTTGTGTGAATTTATTATTATTATTCGTTGTCTGCCGAATAAGCGCAATTTGCCGTGAGCTGGAATGAGATGGAAACATGAAACTTGGCATAGGAACTGGAAATGATGTGCAGCTGCTTCTCAAGAACTATGACCCCAATCGGCCACATGATGGCGCTGTAATTAACGCCCAAACACGCGATTTTGGAAAGGCCACGCCCCTCACACCGTAAGTCTGATTGACTTGAAACTCGACACACATGTCTAGCTCCATGTGATCTACAAAAAAGCTGCTCAGACCACTAACGTCCACCTAACTAGATTTTCCGCCATATTGGATTTTTTGAAAAACAGATTTTTGACATCTCCTCCTAAACCGTAGGTCCGATTGCTACCAAATTTTCTGTGGATCATTATTGGGCTAATGTCATCTAAAGTTGCATAAAGCGTGTTGATACCTTATTGCGTTATGAATCTGTTGACCAACAAACTTTTCAATTGGAGGGGCTTAGCAGGAAATTGGCCATAATTCATTGACCATTAGTCAAATCATCATAAATCTTGGTAGATATCTTCAGTACATGTTTGGGAAGAGGCGTACCAAAGCATTTTCCGTTTGACACATAGGGGGCGCCACAAATATCAGAAACTTGTATCGCAAGATCCGGTGGACAGAATTTTATCAAATTTGGTGCACATACTCTGGGGGCAAGTATTAACCAAGATCTATAGTGTCATATTGATCGGTGCATGTGGGCGTGGCCTATTTAGCATTTTATGCTAAATTATGCCTTTGCTCAATTTGCTGTGAGCTGGAATGAGCTAGAGACATGAGACTTGGTACCATAACTGTACATGATGTCATAATGCTTCACATTAAATATGAAAACAATTGGCCACATGGTGGCGCTATAACAATTTTCAAGGCCAGCCCCCTCACACCATAAGTCCTATCAATTTGAAATTTGACAGACATGTGCTGCTGAATGTGATCTACAAAAAAGTCTCTTGGACCACGAAAGTCCACCAACTAAATTTTCCGCCATGTTGAATTTTTTGAAAAACACATTTTTGACATCTCCTCCTAAACCATATGTCTGATTGCTGGCATATTTTCTGCGAATCATTATTGGACCAGGCTCATCAAAGGTTGCATAAAGCTTGTTGATATGTTATTGTGTTGTGAAGATATTGACCAATTCATTTTTAAGGGGCGGGCTCAGCACATCAATAGACCTAACTTCACAAGCCTTTGGCCCATCATCTCCAAACTTGCAGCATATGTTCACAAGAGTAGCGGAAACATCTGCTGAAAGTTTCATTCAAATCGGCCACATGGTGGCGCTGTAATTAACGCCCAAACATTTGATTTTGGAAAGGCCACGGCCCTCAAACCGTAAGTCCGATTGACTTGAAATGTGACACATATGTGCAACTCCGTGTGATCTACAATATAAAGCCTCTTGGACCTCCAAAGTGCACCTGGAAATATTTTCCGCCATATTGGATTTTTTGAAAAACACATTTTTGACATCTCCTCCTAAGCCGTAGGTCCGATTGCTGGAATATTTTCTGCGAATCATTATTGGACCAGGCTCATCAAAAGTTGCATTAAGCTTGTTGATATGTTATTGCGTTGTGAAGATATTGACCAATACATTTCTAAGAGGCGTGCCTCAGCACATCAATAGACCTAACTTCACAAGCCTTTGGCCCATCATCTCCAAACTTGCAGCTTACTCTTGTGAACATATGTTCACAAGAGTAGTTGAAACATCCGCTGAAAGTTTCATTCAAATCGACCACTAGGGGGGCGCTTTGAGCGATAAAGGCTATAACCCGCGAAATGCCGCTTGCGGCTTTAATTCATTTTAAATTGATATAACTATGTGGATGTGGAAATATGTTTTATATATTTCATGTTTATTTTTTTACAATGTAATTGTAACCTGTGTTGAAATGTACCACTCTAGTTTTCATCACTAAGCCAAAGAATGCATTTCTCCTCAAGAAACACTGAAAAGTGGATTCATATGAAAAATGTGAAATTTCTTCACAGAAAAACATTTCTTGCATTGGAAGAATAAAAAGGATAAATATGAAAGGGAACACAGTTTTCCAAAATCTAATATGATAGTTTTGGACTCCAGGCATCAAACTGTCAGTCTGAGCTGAATTCCATGTAAAACGCTAGTTTTCATCACTAAACTCGCTTAATATGTCTTTCTCACCCAAAACCACTCAGGAACGCATTTCTCCTCAAGAAACACTGAAATGTGCATTTATATGAAGAATATGTGATTTATTTACAGAAACACATCTGTTATACTGGAAACATACAAAAAAGAGACAGAATATGAAAATAAACATTGTTTTCTCAAATTTTATATTAGAATTCGCTTCCAAGTATCACATCTTCATTCTGAGCTCAATTCTATGCAAAACTCTTGTTTTCATCACTAAACTCAGTTAATATCTCTTTCTCTCCAATAAACCACACAGAAAAGCATTTCTCCTCAAGAAACACTGAAAAGTGCATTTATATGAAAATGATGTGATTTCTTCAGAAAAGAAATCTCTTTTATTGGAAACATACAAAACAGGATGAAAATGAAATGGAATATATTTTTACAATTTTTTTACATAATAGTTGGCCTTTCTGCATCAAACCTTCACACTGACCTCAATTCCATGTAAAACTTTAGTTTTCATCACTAAACTTGCTTAAACTGTTTTAAAAAAAATCCATTGTATGATATGTCAAAAGATTTCATGAAAAAAAAGTCATAGGCATGTCGAAAAAAATCCATGAGATAAATTAAATTGTATAATATGTTGAAAAAAATCATTTAAAAAAATGTATCGTATAATATGTCGAAAAATTTCTTGGAAAAAAAGTCAAAGTATAGTATTTCAAAAAATGTCATGAAAAAAAGTTATACTACTACTATATATATTTTGAATTTTTTTTGAAAAAAAGTCATACTATATTGTATATCGAAAGATTTCATGAAAATAATTCATAGCAAAAATTAATTGTATAACATGTCGAACAAAGTTAAACTATATCGTGTCGAAAAATTTCATGAAAAAAAGTCATAGTATAGTCGAAAAAATTCATGAAAAAAAAGTACCGTATAAGATGTCGAAAATTTTCTTGAAGAAAAGTCAAAGTATAGTTTTTCAAAAAATGTCATGAAAAAAAAGTTATAGTATAGCATTTTGATTTTTTTTGGAAAAAATACAATATTGTATATATCATATGTTGAAAAAATTAATGAAAAAAGTCTAATTCTAATTCAAAATTTCCAAATTCAGCCCGTGACGTTGTGGTCAGCTGCACTGTCCCCGATGAAAAAAGCATACACTTGTAGTGTGCCGCCACTTTTTTTGAGTTATCGGTATGAAGCATGCCCCACGTTTCATTTTCTTCATCCCCAGCGTGACAGAAGCCACAGCGCTGGCCGCCATCTCCCGGGCTGGCCCGAAGAGGGGACCTGTCCCGATGGGAGGAACTCTCCTCGTCTGCACCCTGCGAGGAAGTGGAACGGGCGTCTTCCGATTTGCCACGAGATCAGATCGAGATTTGCCATCGGCCCTCCCCTTCTCAAACCTTCCACTGCCCCTACTTTGTGGAGGCAATGAGTCTGAATCATTGGCCAAAAAAAAAGTCAATAGAAGTTTTTTCAGACTTCTATTGTCCGACATTTTTCAGATTTTTTTTCCAGACTTTTTTTGTCCGACATTTTTCAGATCTTTTTTTCAGATCTTTTTTTTCAGACTTTTTTTTCAGACATTTTCAGATCATTTTTTTCAGACAGTTTTTTCAGACTTCTTTTGTACGACATTTTTCAGAATTTTTTTGTCCGACATCTTTCAGATCTTTTTTTCAGAACTTTTTTTTCAGACATTTCCAGATTTTTTTTTACGGACAGTTTTTTCAGACATCTTTTGTCCGACATTTTTCAGACTTTTTTTGTCCGACATTTTTCAGATCTTTTTTTTCAGACTTTTTTTCGGGGTTTTTTTCGGGCATTTTTACAGACTTCTTTTGTCCGACATTTTTCAGAATTTTTTTGTCCTACATTTTTCAGATCTTTTTTTCAGAACTTTTTTTCAGACATTTACAGATCTTTTTTTTCGGACAGTTTTTTCAGACTTCTTTTGTCCGACATTTTTCAGAATTTTTTTGTCCGACATTTTTCAGATCTTTTTTTCAGAACTTTTTTTCAGACATTTTCAGATCTTTTTTTTCGGATAGTTTTTTCAGACTTCTTTTGTCCAACATTTTTCAGATATTTTTTTCAGATCTTTTTTTTCAGACATTTTCTGATCTTTTTTTTCGGACAGTTTTTTCAGACTTCTTTTGTCCGACATTTTTCAGACTTCTGTTGTCCGACATTTTTCAGATATTCTTTCCAGACTTCTTTTGTCCGACATTTTTCAGATATTTTTTTCAGACATTTTCAGATATTGTTTTTCGGACAGTTTTTTCAGACTTCTTTTGTCCGACATTTTTCAGACATTTTTCCCAGACTTTTTTTGTCCGACAATTTTCAGATATTTTTTTTCAGACTTTTTTAGTCCGACATTTTTCAGATATTTTTTTTCGGACAGTTTTTCCAGACTTCTGTTGTCCGACATTTTTCAGATATTTTTTTCAGACTTTTTTTTCCGACAATTTTCAGACTTTTTTTGTACGACATTTTTCAGATCTTTTTTTTCAGACTTTTTTTGTCCGACATTTTTCAGATCTTTTTTTCCAGACTTTTTTTGTTCGACAATTTTCAGATCTTTTTTTTCGGACAGTTTTTTCAAATTTCTTTTGTCCGACATTTTTCAGATCTTTTTTTTCGGACTTTTTTTGTTCGACATTTTTCAGATCTTTTATTCAGATCTTTTTTTTCAGACTTTTTTTTCAGACATTTTCAGATCTTTTTTTTCGGACAGTTTTTTCAGACATTTTCAGATCTTAAAAGTCTGAAAAAACTGTCCGAAAAAAAAGATCTGAAAATGTCTGAAAAAAAAGTCTGAAAAAAAAGATCTGAAAAAAAGATCTGAAAAATGTCGGACAAAAAAAGTCTGAAAAATGTCGGACAAAAGAAGTCTGAAAAAAAAGTCTGAAAAAAAAGATCTGAAAATGTCTGAAAAAAAATTCTGAAAAAAAAGATGTGAAAAAAACATCTGAAAAATGTCGGACAAAAGATTTCTGAAAAAAAGTCTGAAAAAAAAGATGTGAAAAAAACATCTGAAAAATGTCGGACAAAAGATTTCTGAAAAAAAGTCTGAAAAAAAAGATCTGAAAAATGTTTGACAAAAAGCCCGAAAAAAAGTCTGAAAAAAAGTCTGAAAAATGTCGGATAAAAGAATTCTGAATATAGATCCCGCCTTGGCCCTCCCCTTCTCAAACCTTTCACTACCCCTACTTTGTGGAGGCAATGAGTCTGAATCATTGGCCAAAAAAAAAGTCAATAGAAGTTTTTTCAGACTTCTTTTGTCCGACATTTTTCAGATATTCTTTCCAGACTTTTTTTGTCCGACATTTTCAGATTTTTTTTCCAGACTTTTTTTGTCCGACATTTTTCAGATCTTTTTTTTCAGATCTTTTTTTGTCCGACAATTTTCAGATCTTTTTTTTCGGACAGTTTTTTCAAATTTCTTTTGTCCGACATTTTTCAGATATTTTTTCAAAACTTTTTTTGTCCGACAATTTTCAGATCTTTTTTTTCAGACTTTTTTTTCAGACTTCTTTTGTCTGACATTTTTCAGACTTTTTTTCAGACATTTTCAGATCTTTTTATTCGGAGAGTTTTTTCAGACTTCTTTTGTCCGACATTTTTCAGATCTTTTTTTTCAGACTTTTTTTGTCCGACATTTTCAGATCTTTTTTTCCAGACTTTTTTGTCCAACATTTTTCAGATCTTTTATTCAGTTCTTTTTTTTCAGACTTTTTTTTCAGACATTTTCAGATCTTTTTTTTCGGACAGTTTTTTCAGACTTCTTTTGTTCGACAATTTTCAGATCTTTTTTTTCAGACTTTTTTTGTCCGACAATTTTCAGATCTTTTTTTTTCAACTTTTTTTGTCCATTTTTCAGATCTTTTTTTGTCTGACAATTTTCAGATCTTTTTTTTTCAACTTTTTTTGTCCATTTTTCAGATCTTTTTTTCAGATCTTTTTTTTCAGACTTTTTTTTTCAGACATTTTCAGATCTTTTTTTTCGGACATTTTTTTCAGACTTCATTTGTCCAACATTTTTCTGATATTTTTTTTCCGACTTTTTTTGTCCGACAATTTTCAGATCTTTTTTTTTCAACTTTTTTTGTCCATTTTTCAGATCTTTTTTTCAGATCTTTTTTTTCAGACTTTTTTTTTCAGACATTTTCAGATCTTTTTTTTCGGACATTTTTTTCAGACTTCTTTTGTCCAACATTTTTCAGATATTTCTTTCAGATCTTTTTTTTCAGACTTTTTTTTCAGACATTTTCAGATATTTTTTTTCGGACATTTTTTTCAGACTTCTTTTGTCCGACATTTTTCAGATATTTTTTTCAGACTTTTTTTATTCGACAATTTTGAGATCTTTTTTTCCAGATTTCTTTTGTCCGACATTTTTCAGACTTTTTTTTCAGACTTTTTTTCAGATAATTTTTTTTCAGACTTTTTTTTCAGACATTTTCAGATCTTTTTTTTCAGACTTTTTTTGTCCGACAATTTTCAGATCTTTTTTTCCAGACTTTTTTTGTTCGACAATTTTCAGATCTTTTTTTTCGGACAGTTTTTTCAAATTTCTTTTGTCCGACATTTTTCAGATATTTTTTCCAGACTTTTTTTGTCCGACAATTTTCAGATCTTTTTTTAAGACTTTTTTTTCAGACATTTTCAGATCTTTTTATTCGGAGAGTTTTTTCAGACTTCTTTTGTCCGACATTTTTCAGATATTCTTTCCAGACTTTTTTTGTCCGACATTTTCAGATCTTTTTTTTCAGACTTTTTTTGTCCGATAAGTTTCAGATTTTTTTTTTCAGACTTTTTTTGTCCAAAAAATTTTGAGATCTTTTTTTCAAAAATTTTTTTGTCCGAAAATTTTCAGATCTTTTTTTTCAGACTTTTTTTGTCCGACAATTTTCAGATCTTTTTTTTCGGACTTGTTTTGTTCGACAATTTTCAGATCTTTTTTTCCAGACTTTTTTTGTTCGACAATTTTCAGATCTTTTTTTCCAGACTTTTTTTGTCCAACATTTTTCAGATCTTTTATTCAGATCTTTTTTTTCAGACTTTTTTTTCAGACATTTTCAGATCTTTTTTTTCGGACAGTTTTTTCAGACTTCTTTTGTCCGACATTTTTCAGATATTTTTTGTCTGACATTTTTCAGAACTTTTTTTTCAGACTTTTTTTGTCCAAAAAATTTTGAGATCTTTTTTTCAAAAATTTTTTTGTCCGAAAATTTTCAGATCTTTTTTTTCAGACTTTTTTTGTCCGACAATTTTCAGATCTTTTATTCAGATCTTTTTTTTCAGACTTTTTTTTCAGACATTTTCAGATCTTTTTTTTCGGACAGTTTTTTCAGACTTCTTTTGTCCGACATTTTTCAGATATTTTTTCCAGACTTTTTTTGTCTGACAATTTTCAGATCTTTTTTTTAGACTTTTTTTTTAAACTTCTTTTGTCCGACATTTTTCAGATCTTTTTTTTCAGACTTTTTTCCAGACATTTTCAGATCTTTTTTTTCGGACAATTTTTTCAGATTTCTTTTGTCCGACATTTTTCAGACTTTTTTTCAGACTTTTTTTCGGGCTTTCTTTCAGACATTTTTCAGATCTTTTTTTTCAGACTTTTTTCCAGACATTTTCAGATCTTTTTTTTCGGACAATTTTTTCAGACTTCTTTTGTCCGACATTTTTCAGACTTTTTTTCAGACTTTTTTTCGGGCTTTCTTTCAGACATTTTTCAGATCTTTTTTTTCAGACTTTTTTTTGGGGTTTTTTTCGGGTATTTTTTAGGACATTTTTTCAGACTTTTTTTGTCCGACAATTTTCAGATTTTTTTTTCAATATAATTAAAGTTGTTACACAGTGTGGAAAAGTGTTCAATCATTTCTCTTTGTTGAGCGGAACGTGCCCGATGTGTTCCATGGCGTTCCTGGAGGTGGCAGCAGAGCATAGTTAGCTGCATGTGGGATTCTTCTGTTGTTGAGGGAAGATAAAAACTAAGGGACATTTGGAGTTTAGGGTAAAGAAACACACTAGCTACACTTGTAAACATTACATTTAATTAGGGTTATAGCATAACCCTATTGTTTTTGTGTGAATTTATTATTATTATTCGTTGTCTGCCGAATAAGCGCAATTTGCCGTGAGCTGGAATGAGATGGAAACATGAAACTTGGCATAGGAACTGGAAATGATGTGCAGCTGCTTCTCAAGAACTATGACCCCAATCGGCCACATGATGGCCCAAACACGCGATTTTGGAAAGGCCACGCCCCTCACACCGTAAGTCTGATTGACTTGAAACTCGACACACATGTCTAGCTCCATGTGATCTACAAAAAAGCTGCTCAGACCACTAACGTCCACCTAACTAGATTTTCCGCCATATTGGATTTTTTGAAAAACAGATTTTTGACATCTCCTCCTAAACCGTAGGTCCGATTGCTACCAAATTTTCTGTGGATCATTATTGGGCTAATGTCATCTAAAGTTGCATAAAGCGTGTTGATACCTTATTGCGTTATGAATCTGTTGACCAACAAACTTTTCAATTGGAGGGGCTTAGCAGGAAATTGGCCATAATTCATTGACCATTAGTCAAATCATCATAAATCTTGGTAGATATCTTCAGTACATGTTTGGGAAGAGGCGTACCAAAGCATTTTCCGTTTGACACATAGGGGGCGCCACAAATATCAGAAACTTGTATCGCAAGATCCGGTGGACAGAATTTTATCAAATTTGGTGCACATACTCTGGGGGCAAGTATTAACCAAGATCTATAGTGTCATATTGATCGGTGCATGTGGGCGTGGCCTATTTAGCATTTTATGCTAAATTATGCCTTTGCTCAATTTGCTGTGAGCTGGAATGAGCTAGAGACATGAGACTTGGTACCATAACTGTACATGATGTCATAATGCTTCACATTAAATATGAAAACAATTGGCCACATGGTGGCGCTATAACAATTTTCAAGGCCAGCCCCCTCACACCATAAGTCCTATCAATTTGAAATTTGACAGACATGTGCTGCTGAATGTGATCTACAAAAAAGTCTCTTGGACCACGAAAGTCCACCAACTAAATTTTCCGCCATGTTGAATTTTTTGAAAAACACATTTTTGACATCTCCTCCTAAACCATATGTCTGATTGCTGGCATATTTTCTGCGAATCATTATTGGACCAGGCTCATCAAAGGTTGCATAAAGCTTGTTGATATGTTATTGTGTTGTGAAGATATTGACCAATTCATTTTTAAGGGGCGGGCTCAGCACATCAATAGACCTAACTTCACAAGCCTTTGGCCCATCATCTCCAAACTTGCAGCATATGTTCACAAGAGTAGCGGAAACATCTGCTGAAAGTTTCATTCAAATCGGCCACATGGTGGCGCTGTAATTAACGCCCAAACATTTGATTTTGGAAAGGCCACGGCCCTCAAACCGTAAGTCCGATTGACTTGAAATGTGACACATATGTGCAACTCCGTGTGATCTACAATAAAGCCTCTTGGACCTCCAAAGTGCACCTGGAAATATTTTCCGCCATATTGGATTTTTTGAAAAACACATTTTTGACATCTCCTCCTAAACCGTTGGTCCGATTGCTGGAATATTTTCTGCGAATCATTATTGGACCAGGCTCATCAAAAGTTGCATTAAGCTTGTTGATATGTTATTGCGTTGTGAAGATATTGACCAATACATTTCTAAGAGGCGTGCCTCAGCACATCAATAGACCTAACTTCACAAGCCTTTGGCCCATCATCTCCAAACTTGCAGCATATGTTCACAAGAGTAGTTGAAACATCCGCTGAAAGTTTCATTCAAATCGACCACTAGGGGGGCGCTTTGAGCGATAAAGGCTATAACCCGCGAAATGTCGCTTGCGGCTTTAATTCATTTTAAATTGATATAACTATGTGGATGTGGAAATATGTTTTATATATTTCATGTTTATTTTTTTACAATGTAATTGTAACCTGTGTTGAAATGTACCACTCTAGTTTTCATCACTAAGCCAAAGAATGCATTTCTCCTCAAGAAACACAGAATTCGCTTCCAAGTATCAAATCTTCATTCTGAGCTCAATTCTATGCAAAACTCTTGTTTTCATCACTAAACTCGCTTAATATGTCTTTCTCATCCAAAACCATTCAGGAACGCATTTCTCCTCAAGAAACACTGAAACGTGCATTTATTTGAAGGATATGTGATTTATTTACAGAAACACATCTGTTATACTGGAAACATACAAAAAAGAGACAGAATATGAAAAGAAACATTGTTTTCTCAAATCTGACATTAGAATTCACTTCCAAGTATCAAATCTTCATTCTGAGCTCAATTCTATGCAAAACTCTTGTTTTCATCACTAAACTCGCTTAATATGTCTTTCTCATCCAAAACCACTCAGGAACGCATTTCTCCTCAAGAAACACTGAAACGTGCATTTATATGAAAATGATGTGATTTCTTCAGAAAAGAAATCTCTTTTATTGGAAACATACAAAACAGAATGAAAATGAAAGGGAATATATTTTTACAATTTTTTTACATAATAGTTGGCCTTTCTGCATCAAACCTTCACACTGACCTCAATTCCATGTAAAACTTTAGTTTTCATCACTAAACTTGCTTAAACTGTTTTAAAAAAAATCCATTTTATGATATGTCAAAAGATTTCATGAAAAAAAAGTCCGTATAAGATGTCGAAAAATTTCTTGGAAAAAAAGTCAAAGTATAGTATTTTCGAAAAATGTCATGAAAAAAAGTTATACTATATTGTATATCGAAAGATTTCATGAAAATAATTCATAGCAAAAATTAATTGTATAACATGTCGAACAAAGTTAAACTATATCGTGTCGAAAAATGTCTTGAAAAAAAGTCATAGTATAGTCGAAAAAATTCATTGTATAAAATATCGAAAAAAATCATGAAAAAAAAGTACCGTATAAGATGTCGAAAATTTTCTTGAAGAAAAGTCAAAGTATAGTTTTTCAAAAAATGTCATGAAAAAAAAGTTATAGTATAGCATTTTGAAATTTTTTGGAAAAAAATACAATATTGTATATATCATATGTTGAAAAAATTAATGAAAAAAGTCTAATTCTAATTCAAAGTTTCCAAATTCAGCCCGTGACGTTGTGGTCAGCTGCATTGTCCCCGATGAAAAAAGCATACACTTGTAGTGTGCCGCCACTTTTTTTGAGTTATCGGTATGAAGCATGCCCCTCGTTTCATTTTCTTCATCCCCAGCGTGACAGAAGCCACAGCGCTGGCCGCCATCTCCCGGGCTGGCACGAAGAGGGGACCTGTCCCGATGGGAGAAACTCTCCTCGTCTGCAGCCTGCGAGGAAGTGGAACGGGCGTCTTCCGATTTGCCACGAGATCCCGCCTTGGCCCTCCCCTTCTCAAACCTTTCACTACCCCTACTTTGCCTCCAGGCAATGAGTCTGAATCATTGGCCAAAAAAAAATTCAATAGAATTTTTTTCAGACTTCTATTGTCCGACATTTTTCAGATTTTTTTTCCAGACTTTTTTTGTCCGACATTTTTCAGATCTTTTTTTCAGATCTTTTTTTTCAGACTTTTTTTTCAGACATTTTCAGATATTTTTTTTCGGACAGTTTTTTCAGACTTCTTTTGTCCGACATTTTTGAGATATTCTTTCCAGACTTTTTTTGTCCGACATTTTCAGATTTTTTTTCAGACTTTTTTTGTCCGACAATTTTCAAATCTTTTTTTTCAGACTTCTTTTGTCCGACATTTTTCAGACTTTTTTTTCAGACTTTTTTTGTCCGACAACTTTGAGATCTTTTTTTCAAAACTTTTTTTGTCCGACAATTTTCAGATGTTTTTTTCCAGACTTTTTTTGTTCGACAATTTTCAGATGTTTTTTTCCAGACTTTTTTTGTTCGACAATTTTCAGATGTTTTTTTCCAGACTTTTTTTGTTCGACAATTTTCAGATCTTTTTTTTCGGACAGTTTTTTCAAATTTCTTTTGTCCGACATTTTTCAGATATTTTTTCCAGACTTTTTTTGTCCGACAATTTTCAGATCTTTTTTTTAAGACTTTTTTTTCAGATATTTTCAGATCTTTTTTTAAGACTTTTTTTTCAGACTTCTTTTGTCTGACATTCTTCAGACTTTTTTTCAGACATTTTCAGATCTTTTTATTCGGAGAGTTTTTTCAGACTTCTTTTGTCCGACATTTTTCAGATATTCTTTCCAGACTTTTTTTGTCCGACAATTTTCAGATATTTTTTTTTAAACTTTTTTTGTCCAAAATTTTTCAGATCTTTTTTTTCAGACTTTTTTTTCAGACATTTTCAGATCTTTTTGTTCGGACATTTTTTTCAGACTTCTTTTGTCCGACATTTTTCAGATATTTTTTTCAGACTTTTTTTGTTCGACAATTTTGAGATCTTTTTTTCCAGACTTCTTTTGTCTGACATTTTTCAGACTTTTTTTTCAGACTTTTTTTCGGGCTTTTTGTCCAACATTTTTCAGATCTTTTTTTCAGATAATTTTTTTTCAGACTTTTTTTTGTCCGACAATTTTCAGATATTTTTTTTTAAACTTTTTTTGTCCAACATTTTTCAGATATTTTTTTCAGATCTTTTTTTTCAGACTTTTTTTTCAGACATTTTCAGATATTTTTTTTCGGACAGTTTTTTCAGACTTCTTTTGTCCGACATTTTTCAGATCTTTTTTCCAAACTTTTTTTGTCCGACAATTTTCAGATCTTTTTTTTCAGACTTTTTTTTCAGACATTTTCAGATCTTTTTTTTCGGACAGTTATTTCAGACTTCTTTTGTCCGACATTTTTCAGATATTTTTTTCAGATCTTTTTTTTCGGACAGTTTTTTCAGACTTCTTTTGTCCGACATTTTTCAGATATTTTTTCCAGACTTTTTTTGTCCGACATTTTTCAGATATTCTTTCCAAACTTCTTTTGTCCGACATTTTTCAGATCTTTTATTCAGATCTTTTTTTTCAAACATTTTTTATCCGACATTTTTCAGACTTTTTTTTCAGACATTTTCAGATCTTTTTTTTCCGACAGTTTTTTCAGACTTCTTTTGTCCGACATTTTTCAGATCTTTTTTTTCAGACTTTTTTTCGGGCATTTTTTAGGACATTTTTTCAGACTTTTTTTGTCCGACATTTTTCAGATATTTTTTCCAGACTTTTTTTGTCCGACAATTTTCAGATCTTTTTTTCAGATCTTTTTTTTCAGACTTTTTTTTCAGACATTTTCAGATATTTTTTTTCGGACAGTTTTTTCAGACTTCTTTTGTCCGACATTTTTCAGATCTTTTTTCCAAACTTTTTTTGTCCGACAATTTTCAGATCTTTTTTTTCAGACTTTTTTTTCAGACATTTTCAGATCTTTTTTTTCGGACAGTTATTTCAGACTTCTTTTGTCCGACATTTTTCAGATATTTTTTTCAGATCTTTTTTTTCGGACAGTTTTTTCAGACTTCTTTTGTCCGACATTTTTCAGATATTTTTTCCAGACTTTTTTTGTCCGACATTTTTCAGATATTCTTTCCAAACTTCTTTTGTCCGACATTTTTCAGATCTTTTATTCAGATCTTTTTTTTCAAACATTTTTTATCCGACATTTTTCAGACTTTTTTTTCAGACATTTTCAGATCTTTTTTTTCCGACAGTTTTTTCAGACTTCTTTTGTCCGACATTTTTCAGATCTTTTTTTTCAGACTTTTTTTCGGGCATTTTTTAGGACATTTTTTCAGACTTTTTTTGTCCGACATTTTTCAGATATTTTTTCCAGACTTTTTTTGTCCGACAATTTTCAGATCTTTTTTTTCAATATAATTAAAGTTATTACACAGTGTGGAAAAGTGTTCAATCATTTCTCTTTGTTGAGCGGAACGTGCCCGATGTGTTCCATGGCGTTCCTGGAGGTGGCAGCAGAGCATAGTTAGCTGCATGTGGGATTCTTCTGTTGTTGAGGGAAGATAAAAACTAAGGGACATTTGGAGTTTAGGGTAAAGAAACACACTAGCTACACTTGTAAACATTACATTTAATTAGTTTTGCATTACATTACATTAAGTTAGTTTGTTTTTGTGTGAATTTATTATTATTATTCGTTGTCTGCCGAATAAGTGCAATTTGCCGTGAGCTGGAATGAGATGGAAACATGAAACTTGGCATAGGAACTGGAATGATGTGCAGCTGCTTCTCAAGAACTATGACCCCAATCGGCCACATGATGGCGCTGTAATTAACGCCCAAACACGCGATTTTGAAAAGGCCACGCCCCTCACACCGTAAGTCTGATTGACTTGAAACTCGACACACATGTCTAGCTCCATGTGATCTACAAAAAAGCTGCTCAGAACCACTAATGTCCGCCTAACTAGATTTTCTGCCATATTGGATTTTTTGAAAAACAGATTTTTGACATCTCCTCCTAAACCGTAGGTCCGATTGCTACCAAATTTTCTGTGGATCATTATTGGACTAATGTCATCTAAAGTTGCATAAAGCGTGTTGATACCTCATTGCGTTATGAATCTGTTGACCAACAAACTTTTCAATTGGAGGGGCTTAGCAGGAAATTAGCCATAATTCATTGACCATTAGTCAAATCATCATAAATCTTGGTAGATATCTTCAGTACATGTTTGGGAAGAGGCATACCAAAGCGTTTTCTGCTTGACACATAGGGGGCGCCACAAATATTAGAAACTTGTATCGCAAGATCCGGTGGACAGAATTTTATCAAATTTGGTGCACATACTCTGGGGGCAAGTATTAACCAAGATCTATAGTGTCATATTGATCGGTGAATGTGGGCGTGGCCTATTTAGCATTTTATGCTAAATTATGCCTTTGCTCAATTTGCTGTGAGCTGGAACGAGCTAGAGACATGAGACTTGGTACCATAACTGTACATGATGTCATAATGCTTCACATAAAATATGAAAACAATTGGCCACATGGTGGCGCTATAAAATTTTTCAAGGCCAGCCCCCTCACACCATAAGTCCTATCAATTTGAAATTTGACAGACATGTGCTGCTGAATGTGATCTACAAAAAAGTCTCTCGGACCACGAAAGTCCACCAACTAAATTTTCCGCCATGTTGAATTTTTTGAAAAACACATTTTTGACATCTCCTCCTAAACCGTAGGTCTGATTGCTGGCATATTTTCTGCGAATCATTATTGGACCAGGCTCATCAAAGGTTGCATAAAGCTTGTTGATATGTTATTGTGTTGTTAAGATATTGACCAATTCATTTTTAAGGGGCGGGCTCAGCACGTCAATAGACCTAACTTCACAAGCCTTTGGCCCATCATCTCCAAACTTGCAGCATATGTTCACAAGAGTAGCTGAAACATCTGCTGAAAGTTTCATTCAAATTGGCCGCATGGTGGGTTAGGGTTAGGGTTACGGTTAGGGTTAGGGTTAGGGTTAGGGTTAGGGAGGGTTAGGGTTAGGGTTAGGGTTAGGGTTAGGTAAGGGCATGATAACCACGATGATCAAATTGATCATCCTTGATCATCCTCATTAACTCTTTGTGTGAACATGACAGAGCGATGAGACCGTGACGTACCCCCCCATTTTCGGGGTCGTTCTTTCCACTGATAGCACTGACAAGTCTGTGCGACTTTCGGTTGCGAAGTTACGCAACTTTTTTATATCAAAAAATTGATATCTCTGGAACGGAAGGTCGTAGAGACTCACAACCATGACAGGCGTGTTCAGCGTGGTCGAATTATGTCAGACAGAGCACGTTTCCAAGTGTCTACGACGTTCGGTTCGGGAGATATTCGAGAAAAACGTTCGGCTAGGGTTAGGGTTAGGGTTAGGGTTAGATAAGGGCATGATAACCACGATGATCAAATTGATCATCCTTGATCATCCTCATTAACTCTTTGTGTGAACATGACAGAGCGATGAGACCTTGACGTACCCCCCCATTTTCGGGGTCGTTCTTTCCACTGATAGCACTGACAAGTCTGTGCGACTTTTGGTTGCGAAGTTACGGAACTTTTTTATATCAAAAAATTGATATCTCTGGAACGGAAGGTCGTAGAGACTCACAACCACGACAGGCGTGTTCAGCGTGGTCGAATTATGTGTAGGGTTAGGGTTAGGGTTAGGGTTAGGGTTAGGGTTAGGTAAGGGCATGATAACCACGATGATCAAATTGATCATCCTTGATCATCCTCATTAACTCTTTGTGTGAACATGACAGAGCGATGAGACCTTGACGTACCCCCCCATTTTCGGGGTCGTTCTTTCCACTGATAGCACTGACAAGTCTGTGCGACTTTCGGTTGCGAAGTTACGCAACTTTTTTATATCAAAAAATTGATATCTCTGGAACGGAAGGTCGTAGAGACTCACAACCACGACAGGCGTGTTCAGCGTGGTCGAATTATGTCAGACAGAGCACGTTTCCAAGTGTCTACGACGTTCGGTTCAGGAGATATTCGAGAAAAACGTTCGGCTAGGGTTAGGGTTAGGGTTAGGCTTAGGTAAGGGCATGATAACCACGATGATCAAATTGATCATCCTTGATCATCCTCATTAACTCTTTGTGTGAACATGACAGAGCGATGAGACCTTGACGTACCCCCCCATTTTCGGGTTCGTTCTTTCCACTGATAGCACTGACAAGTCTGTGCGACTTTCGGTTGCGAAGTTACGCAACTTTTTTATATCAAAAAATTGATATCTCTGGAACGGAAGGTCGTAGAGACTCACAACCACGACAGGCGTGTTCAGCGTGGTCGAATTATGTCAGACAGAGCACGTTTCCAAGTGTCTACGACGTTCGGTTCAGGAGATATTCGAGAAAAACGTTCGGCTAGGGTTAGGGTTAGGGTTAGGGTTAGGTAAGGGCATGATAACCACGATGATCAAATTGATCATCCTTGATCATCCTCATTAACTCTTTGTGTGAACATGACAGAGCGATGAGACCTTGACGTACCCCCCCATTTTCGGGGTCGTTCTTTCCACTGATAGCACTGACAAGTCTGTGCGACTTTCGGTTGCGAAGTTACGCAACTTTTTTATATCAAAAAATTGATATCTCTGGAACGGAAGGTCGTAGAGACTCACAACCATGACAGGCGTGTTCAGCGTGGTCGAATTATGTCAGACAGAGCACGTTTCCAAGTGTCTACGACGTTCGGTTCGGGAGATATTCGAGAAAAACGTTCGGCTAGGGTTAGGGTTAGGGTTAGGCTTAGGTAAGGGCATGATAACCACGATGATCAAATTGATCATCCTTGATCATCCTCATTAACTCTTTGTGTGAACATGACAGAGCGATGAGACCTTGACGTACCCCCCCATTTTCGGGTTAGGGTTAGGGTTAGGGTTAGGGTTAGGGTTAAGGGTTAGGGTTAGGGTTAGGGTTAGGGTTAGGGTTAGGTTAGGTTAGGGTTAGGGTTAGGGTTAGGGTTAGGGTTAGGTTAAGGGGATAAAAACTTCATGGGGAAATTTCCCCGAGTGGGTTTTGGGCTATATCTTTGGAACGGAATGTCGTAAAGACTCGGGATCAGTTTTATTTTGTATTTTAGGGCTCCCTGAGTACGCTAGTCTTGGTTCTGAGTCTCTACAACCTTCCGTTCTCGAGATATGGCACATTAGGGTTAGGGTTAGGGTTAGGGTTAGGGTTAGGGTTAGGTTAAGGGGATAAAAACTTCATGGGGAAATTTCCCCGAGTGGGTTTTGGGCTATATCTTTGGAACGGAATGTCGTAAAGACTCGGGATCAGTTTTATTTTGTATTTTAGGGCTCCCTGAGTACGCTAGTCTTGGTTCTGAGTCTCTACAACCTTCCGTTCTCGAGATATGGCACATTTTGCCATTTCCCCGAGTGGAATTGTGTTGTATCTCGGGAACGGAAGGTCGTAGAGACTCAGATTCAAGTCAGGCGTGTTCAGCGTGGCCGAATTATGTCAGACGGAGCACATTTCCAAGTCTCTACGACGTTCGGTTCTGGAGATATACGCGAAAAACTTTCGCCTATTGTTCGCTAATGGGACGCTCGCGGGTGAAAATTTGACTAAGTGTTGAGGCAAAAAAACGACCCCCAGAAAGTGTCTAGGAGCACGTTTCAGGCAATTCTGAGTCGATTGGTATCGGTTTGTAGTGAACATTTTTTTTTTTTTTTTTCGTTTTTTTTTTTTTTTTTTGCCATTTCCGAGTGGGATTGTGTTTTATCTCGGGAACGGAAGTTCGTAGAGACTCAGGACCAAGACAGGCGTGTTCAGCGTGGCCGAATTATGTCAGAAAGAGCACATTTCCAAGTGTCTACAACTTTCGGTTCAGGAGATATGGGTTGCTAATTAGCCGCGCGCTAACTGCTAGCGCTAGCTGCCTGTGCTAGCTGCTCGCGCTAGCGGCCGGCGCTAGCTGCTCGCGCTAGCTTGGAAGTGACTTACCCTCGATGAAGACTTCTCCTTGTTTACTGCTTCAAGAGGCTAGTTAAGACAAACGGTCCATGAACCATTTATTTCATTGTAACTTCATCCACAATGAAAGCTAATTTGTCTGATGTTAGGGTTAGGGTTAGGGTTAGGGTTAGGGTTAGGGTTAGGTTAAGGGGATAAAAACTTCACGGGGAAAGGGTTAGGGTTAGGGTTAGGGTTAGGGTTAGGGTTAGGGTTAGGGTTAGGTTAAGGGGATAAAAACTTCATCTGGAAATTTCCCCGAGTGGGTTTTGGGCTATATCTTTGGAACGGAATGTCGTAAAGACTCGGGATCAGTTTTATTTAGTATTTTAGGGCTCCCTGAGTACGCTGGTCTTGGTCCTGAGTCTCTACAACCTTCCGTTCTCGAGTTATGGCACATTTTGCCATTTCCCCGAGTGGAATTGTGTTGTATCTCGGGAACGGAAGGTCGTAGAGACTCAGATTCAAGTCAGGCGTGTTCAGCGTGGCCGAATTATGTCAGACGGAGCACATTTCCAAGTCTCTACGACGTTCGGTTCTGGAGATATACGCGAAAAACGTTCGCCTATTGTTCGCTAATGGGACGCTCGCGGGTGAAAATTTGACTAAGTGTTGAGTCAAAAAAACGACCCCCAGAAAGGGTTAGGGTTAGGGTTAGGGTTAGGGTTAGGGTTAGGGTTAGGGTTAGGTTAAGGGGATAAAAACTTCATCTGGAAATTTCCCCGAGTGGGTTTTGGGCTATATCTTTGGAACGGAATGTCGTAAAGACTCGGGATCAGTTTTATTTAGTATTTTAGGGCTCCCTGAGTACGCTGGTCTTGGTCCTGAGTCTCTACAACCTTCCGTTCTCGAGTTATGGCACATTTTGCCATTTCCCCGAGTGGAATTGTGTTGTATCTCGGGAACGGAAGGTCGTAGAGACTCAGATTCAAGTCAGGCGTGTTCAGCGTGGCCGAATTATGTCAGACGGAGCACATTTCCAAGTCTCTACGACGTTCGGTTCTGGAGATATACGCGAAAAACGTTCGCCTATTGTTCGCTAATGGGACGCTCGCGGGTGAAAATTTGACTAAGTGTTGAGTCAAAAAAACGACCCCCAGAAAGGGTTAGGGTTAGGGTTAGGGTTAGGGTTAGGGTTAGGGTTAGGTTAAGGGGATAAAAACTTCATGGGGAAATTTCCCCGAGTGGGTTTTGGGCTATATCTTTGGAACGGAATGTCGTAAAGACTCGGGATCAGTTTTATTTTGTATTTTAGGGCTCCCTGAGTACGCTAGTCTTGGTTCTGAGTCTCTACAACCTTCCGTTCTCGAGATATGGCACATTTTGCCATTTCCCCGAGTGGAATTGTGTTGTATCTCGGG
Organism: Sebastes miniatus; assembly: GCA_916701275.1. Classification (NCBI taxonomy): domain Eukaryota; kingdom Metazoa; phylum Chordata; class Actinopteri; order Perciformes; family Sebastidae; genus Sebastes; species Sebastes miniatus. The sequence goes on along the minus strand of CAKALS010000444.1, from coordinate 3,958 downwards.
AACGGAAGGTCGTAGAGACTCAGATTCAAGTCAGGCGTGTTCAGCGTGGCCGAATTATGTCAGACGGAGCACATTTCCAAGTCTCTACGACGTTCGGTTCTGGAGATATACGCGAAAAACTTTCGCCTATTGTTCGCTAATGGGACGCTCGCGGGTGAAAATTTGACTAAGTGTTGAGGCAAAAAAACGACCCCCAGAAAGTGTCTAGGAGCACGTTTCAGGCAATTCTGAGTCGATTGGTATCGGTTTGTAGTGAACATTTTTTTTTTTTTTTTTCGTTTTTTTTTTTTTTTTTTTGCCATTTCCGAGTGGGATTGTGTTTTATCTCGGGAACGGAAGTTCGTAGAGACTCAGGACCAAGACAGGCGTGTTCAGCGTGGCCGAATTATGTCAGAAAGAGCACATTTCCAAGTGTCTACAACTTTCGGTTCAGGAGATATGGGTTGCTAATTAGCCACGCGCTAACTGCTAACGCTAGCTGCCTGTGCTAGCTGCTCGCGCTAGCGGCCGGCGCTAGCTGCTCGCGCTAGCTTGGAAGTGACTTACCCTCGATGAAGACTTCTCCTTGTTTACTGCTTCAAGAGGCTAGTTAAGACAAACGGTCCATGAACCATTTATCTCATTGTAACTTCATCCACAATGAAAGCTAATTTGTCTGATGTGAGGGTTAGGGGTTAGGGTTAGGGTTAGGGGTTAGGGTTAGGGTTAGGGTCAGGGCATGATAACCACGATGATCAAATTGATCATCCTTGATCATCCTCATTAACTCTTTGTGTGAACATGACAGAGCGATGAGACCTTGACGTACCCCCCCATTTTCGGGGTCGTTCTTTCCACTGATAGCACTGACAAGTCTGTGCGACTTTCGGTTGCGAAGTTACGCAACTTTTTTATATCAAAAAATTGATATCTCTGGAACGGAAGGTCGTAGAGACTCACAACCATGACAGGCGTGTTCAGCGTGGTCGAATTATGTCAGACAGAGCACGTTTCCAAGTGTCTACGACGTTCGGTTCGGGAGATATTCGAGAAAAACGTTCGGCTAGGGTTAGGGTTAGGGTTAGGCTTAGGTAAGGGCATGATAACCACGATGATCAAATTGATCATCCTTGATCATCCTCATTAACTCTTTGTGTGAACATGACAGAGCGATGAGACCTTGACGTACCCCCCCATTTTCGGGTTAGGGTTAGGGTTAGGGTTAGGGTTAGGGTTAAGGGTTAGGGTTAGGGTTAGGGTTAGGGTTAGGGTTAGGTTAGGTTAGGGTTAGGGTTAGGGTTAGGGTTAGGTTAAGGGGATAAAAACTTCATGGGGAAATTTCCCCGAGTGGGTTTTGGGCTATATCTTTGGAACGGAATGTCGTAAAGACTCGGGATCAGTTTTATTTTGTATTTTAGGGCTCCCTGAGTACGCTAGTCTTGGTTCTGAGTCTCTACAACCTTCCGTTCTCGAGATATGGCACATTAGGGTTAGGGTTAGGGTTAGGGTTAGGGTTAGGGTTAGGTTAAGGGGATAAAAACTTCATGGGGAAATTTCCCCGAGTGGGTTTTGGGCTATATCTTTGGAACGGAATGTCGTAAAGACTCGGGATCAGTTTTATTTTGTATTTTAGGGCTCCCTGAGTACGCTAGTCTTGGTTCTGAGTCTCTACAACCTTCCGTTCTCGAGATATGGCACATTTTGCCATTTCCCCGAGTGGAATTGTGTTGTATCTCGGGAACGGAAGGTCGTAGAGACTCAGATTCAAGTCAGGCGTGTTCAGCGTGGCCGAATTATGTCAGACGGAGCACATTTCCAAGTCTCTACGACGTTCGGTTCTGGAGATATACGCGAAAAACTTTCGCCTATTGTTCGCTAATGGGACGCTCGCGGGTGAAAATTTGACTAAGTGTTGAGGCAAAAAAACGACCCCCAGAAAGTGTCTAGGAGCACGTTTCAGGCAATTCTGAGTCGATTGGTATCGGTTTGTAGTGAACATTTTTTTTTTTTTTTTTCGTTTTTTTTTTTTTTTTTTTGGCATTTCCGAGTGGGATTGTGTTTTATCTCGGGAACGGAAGTTCGTAGAGACTCAGGACCAAGACAGGCGTGTTCAGCGTGGCCGAATTATGTCAGAAAGAGCACATTTCCAAGTGTCTACAACTTTCGGTTCAGGAGATATGGGTTGCTAATTAGCCGCGCGCTAACTGCTAGCGCTAGCTGCCTGTGCTAGCTGCTCGCGCTAGCGGCCGGCGCTAGCTGCTCGCGCTAGCTTGGAAGTGACTTACCCTCGATGAAGACTTCTCCTTGTTTACTGCTTCAAGAGGCTAGTTAAGACAAACGGTCCATGAACCATTTATTTCATTGTAACTTCATCCACAATGAAAGCTAATTTGTCTGATGTTAGGGTTAGGGTTAGGGTTAGGGTTAGGGTTAGGGTTAGGTTAAGGGGATAAAAACTTCACGGGGAAAGGGTTAGGGTTAGGGTTAGGGTTAGGGTTAGGGTTAGGGTTAGGGTTAGGGTTAGGTTAAGGGGATAAAAACTTCATCTGGAAATTTCCCCGAGTGGGTTTTGGGCTATATCTTTGGAACGGAATGTCGTAAAGACTCGGGATCAGTTTTATTTAGTATTTTAGGGCTCCCTGAGTACGCTGGTCTTGGTCCTGAGTCTCTACAACCTTCCGTTCTCGAGTTATGGCACATTTTGCCATTTCCCCGAGTGGAATTGTGTTGTATCTCGGGAACGGAAGGTCGTAGAGACTCAGATTCAAGTCAGGCGTGTTCAGCGTGGCCGAATTATGTCAGACGGAGCACATTTCCAAGTCTCTACGACGTTCGGTTCTGGAGATATACGCGAAAAACGTTCGCCTATTGTTCGCTAATGGGACGCTCGCGGGTGAAAATTTGACTAAGTGTTGAGTCAAAAAAACGACCCCCAGAAAGGGTTAGGGTTAGGGTTAGGGTTAGGGTTAGGGTTAGGGTTAGGTTAAGGGGATAAAAACTTCATGGGGAAATTTCCCCGAGTGGGTTTTGGGCTATATCTTTGGAACGGAATGTCGTAAAGACTCGGGATCAGTTTTATTTTGTATTTTAGGGCTCCCTGAGTACGCTAGTCTTGGTTCTGAGTCTCTACAACCTTCCGTTCTCGAGATATGGCACATTTTGCCATTTCCCCGAGTGGAATTGTGTTGTATCTCGGGAACGGAAGGTCGTAGAGACTCAGATTCAAGTCAGGCGTGTTCAGCGTGGCCGAATTATGTCAGACGGAGCACATTTCCAAGTCTCTACGACGTTCGGTTCTGGAGATATACGCGAAAAACTTTCGCCTATTGTTCGCTAATGGGACGCTCGCGGGTGAAAATTTGACTAAGTGTTGAGGCAAAAAAACGACCCCCAGAAAGTGTCTAGGAGCACGTTTCAGGCAATTCTGAGTCGATTGGTATCGGTTTGTAGTGAACATTTTTTTTTTTTTTTTTGGTTTTTTTTTTTTTTTTTTGCCATTTCCGAGTGGGATTGTGTTTTATCTCGGGAACGGAAGTTCGTAGAGACTCAGGACCAAGACAGGCGTGTTCAGCGTGGCCGAATTATGTCAGAAAGAGCACATTTCCAAGTGTCTACAACTTTCGGTTCAGGAGATATGGGTTGCTAATTAGCCACGCGCTAACTGCTAACGCTAGCTGCCTGTGCTAGCTGCTCGCGCTAGCGGCCGGCGCTAGCTGCTCGCGCTAGCTTGGAAGTGACTTACCCTCGATGAAGACTTCTCCTTGTTTACTGCTTCAAGAGGCTAGTTAAGACAAACGGTCCATGAACCATTTATCTCATTGTAACTTCATCCACAATGAAAGCTAATTTGTCTGATGTGAGGGTTAGGGGTTAGGGTTAGGGTTAGGGTTAGGGTTAGGGTTAGGGTCAGGGCATGATAACCACGATGATCAAATTGATCATCCTTGATCATCCTCATTAACTCTTTGTGTGAACATGA
>CAKALS010000443.1:0-87208 GCA_916701275.1 Sebastes miniatus | reverse complement strand
GGATCGACATGGAAGAGCGACATGGAAGATCTACATGGAGGAGCGACATCACGGAGCGACATGGAAGACTGACAACGAGGAGGTACATTCTGGAGGAACATGGTGGAGCGACATTCTGGAGTGACATGGAGGAGCGATATGGAAGATCGACATGGAGGAGAACATGTAGGATCTAAATGGAGGAGTGACATGGAGGATCGACATGGAGGAGCGACAAGGAGGAGTGACATTGAGGAGCAACATGGAGGACTGACATGGAGGATCAACATGGAGGAGTCGACATGGAGAATTCACAAGGAGGACTGACATGGAGGAGTGACATCCTACATTTAAATTCTGGTTTGAAATTCTGGAGTGACATGTAGGATCTACATGGAGGAGTGACATGGAGGATCGACATGGAGGAGCAACATGGAGGATCGACATGGAGGAGTATCATGGTTGATCGACATGAGAAGTTACATGGAGGAGTGACATGTAGAGATGGAGGAGTGACATGGAGGAGAGACATGGAAGATCGACATGGAGGATCGACATGGAGGAGTGACATTCTGGAGTTCAATCTGGATTGACATGGAGGAGCGACATTCTGGAGTAACATGGAGGAGCGATATGGATGAGCAAGGAGGAGCTACATGGAGGATCAACATGTATCGACATGGAAGACATGGAGGAGTGACATGGAGGATCGATGTGGAGGAGTAACAAGGAGGAGCGACATGTAGGATCTACATGGAGGATTGACATGGAGGATGAACATGTGTCGATATGGAAGACATGGAGGAGTGAAATTGGAGGATCGATGTGGAGGAGTAACAAGGAGGAGCGACATGTAGGATCTACATGAAGGATTGACATGGTGGATCGACATGGAGGAGCGACATAGAGGATCGACACGGAGGAGTGTCAAGGTTGATCGACATGGAGAAGTGACATGGAGGAGTGACATTGAGTAGTGACATGGAAGTGTGACATGGAGGAGTGACATGGAGGATCGACATGGAGGAGTGACATGGAGGAGCGACATTGTGGAGTGACATGGAGGAGTGACATGGTGGAGTGACATGGAGGAGTGACATGGAGGAGTGACGTGGAAGACGGAGGAATGACATGGAGGAGCGCAATAGAGGATCGACATGGAGCAGTGACATGGAGGAGCGACATGGTGGATCGACATGGAGGAGCGACATGGAGGAATGACATGGAGGAGTTACATGGTGGATCGACATGGAGGAGTGACATGGAAGACAGGTAGGAGTGACATGGAGGAGTTACATTTTGGAGCGCCATCTTGGAGGGACATTCTGGAGTAACATGGAGGAGCGACATTCTGGAGTGACATTTTGGAGTGACATTGATGAGAGATATGGAAGATTGACATAGAGGATTAACATGGAGGAGTGACATGGAGGAGCAACATGGAGGAGTGACAAGAAGGAGTGACATGTAGTATTGACATGGAGGAGTTACATAGAGGAGTGACGTAGAAGAAAGGGAGGAGTGACATGGAGGAGTGACATGGAGGAGCGAAATAGAGGATCGACATGGAGGATCGACATGGAGGAGTGACATGGAAGTGCGACATGGAGGAGTGACATGGAGGATCGACATGGAGGAGTGACATGGAAGAGTGACATTGTGGAGCGACATGGAGGAGTGACATGGAGTATTGACATGGAGGAGTTACATGGAGGAGTGACGTGGAAGACAGGGAGGAATGACATGGAGGAGCGAAATAGAGGATCGACATGGAGGAGTGACATGGAGGAGCGACATGGAGGATCGACATGGAGGAGCTACATGGAGGAACGACATGGAGGAGTTACATGGTGGATCGACATGGAGGAGTGACATGGAAGACAGGTAGGAGTGACATGGAGGAGTTACATTTTGGAGGGACATTCTAGAGGGACATTCTGGAGTAACATGGAGGAGCGACATTCTGGAGTGACATTTTGGAGTGATATTGATGAGAGATATGGAGGATTGACATAGAGGATCAACATGGAGGAGTGACATGGAGGAGCAACATGGAGGAGTGACAAGAAGGAGTGACATGTAGTATTGACATGGAGGAGTTACATAGAGGAGTGACGTAGAAGAAAGGGAGGAGTGACATGGAGGAGTGACATGGAGGAGCGAAATAGAAGATCGACATGGAGGATCGACATGGAGGAGTGACATGGAGGAGGGACATGGAGGAGTGACATTCTTGAGTGACATTCTGGAGGGACATTCTGGAGTGCCATGGAGGAGCAACATGGAGGAGGGACATGGAGGAGTGACATTCTGGAGTTAAATTCTGGAGTGACATTCTGGAGTGAGATGGAGGAGTAACATTCTGGAGTGACATGGAAGAACGACAAGGAGGAGTGATATGGAGGAGCAAGGAGGAGCAACATGGAGGATCAACATGGAGGAGTGACTAGGAGAAAATCATAAAAGAGTTACATGGAGGAGCTACATGAGGAGCAACATCACGGAGCGACTTGGAGGACTGACATGGAGGAATGACATTCTGGAGGGACATGGAGGAGTGATATGGAGGAGTGACACAGAGGAGGGACATGGAGGAGTGACATTAGGAGCTACATAGAGGATCAACATGGTGGAGTCACATGGAGAATCGACATGGAGCAGTGACATTGAGGAGTGACATTGAAGATCGACACAGAGGAGTGACATGTAAGACATGGAGGAGTGACATGGACGATTTGATATTGAGTAGTGACATGGAGGAGTGACAAAGAGGATCGACATGGAGGAGAGACATAGAGGATCAACATGGAGGAGTGACATGGAGGATCGACATGGAGGAGCAACAAGGCGGATCGACATGGAGGAGTGACATGGAGGAGTGACATGGTAGAGATGGAGGAGTGACATGGAGTAGAGACATGGAAGATCGACATGGAGGATCAACATGGAGAAGTGACCTGGTAGAGATGGAGGAGTGACATGGAGGAGAGACATGGAAGATCGACATGGAGGATCGACATGGAGGAGTGACATGGAGGAGTGACACTGAGGAGAGACATGGAGGAGTAACATTAAAGACATGGAGTAGTGACATGGAGGATCGACATTGAGTAGTGACATGGAGGAGTGACAAGGAGGAGTGACATTGATGAGTGAAATGGAGGAGTGACATTCTGGAGGTAAATGGAGGAGTGACATGGAGGAGAGACAAGTAGGAGAGACATGGAGGATCGACATGGAGGAGTGACATGGAGGACCGACATGGATGACCGATATGGAGTATCAACAAGGAGGAGAAACATCGAGGAGCATCATGGAGGACTGACATGGAGGAACAACAAGGGGGAATGACATGGAGGAGTGAATTGGAGGAGAGACATGGAAGATCGACATGGAGTATTGACAAGGAGGACTGACATGGAGGAGTTGTCAGTCCTCCTTAAATTCTGGATAGAAATTCTGGAGTGATATTTTGGATCTACATTCAGGAGTGAAATGGAGGATCGACATGGAAGAGCGACATAGAGGACCGACATGGTGGAGCGTCAAGGTTGATCGACATGGAGGAGTGACAAGGAGGAGTGACATGGTAGAGATGGAGGAGTGACATGGAGGATAGACATGGAAGATTGACATGGAGGATCGACATGGAGGACTGACATTCTGGAGTTAAATCTGAATTTACATTCTGGAGTGACATGGAAGAACGACATGGAGGAGTGATATAGAGGAGCAAGGAGGAGCGACATGGAGGATAAACATGGAGGAGTGACTAGGAGGAGAATCATAGAAGAGTTACATGGAGGAGCTACATGAGGAGCAACATCACGGAGCGACTTTGAGGACTGACATGGAGGAATGACATTCTGGAGGAACATGGAGGAGCGACATTCTGTAGTGACACGTAGGAGCAACATTCTGAAGTGACATGGAGGAGCGACATGGAAGATCGACATGGAGGAGTGACATGGAGGAGTGATATGGAGGAGTGACACGGAGAGAGACATGGAGGATTGACATTAGTAGCTACATAGATGATAGACATGGAGGAGCAATAAGATGGATCGACATGGAGGAGTGACATGGAGGAGTGACATGGTAGAGATGGAGGAGTGACATGGAGGAGAGACATGCAAGATCGACATGGAGGATCAACATGGATGAGTGAAATGGTAGAGATGGAGGAGTGAAATGGAGGAGAGATATGAAGATCGACATGGAGGATCGACATGGAGGACTGACATTCTGGAGTAAACTCTGGGTTGACATTTTGGAGTGACATTTTTAAGTGACATGGAGGAGTGACATGGTGGAGTGATATGGATGAGCGAGGAGGAGCAATATGGAGGATCGAGATGTGTCGACATGTAAGAAATGGAGGAGTGACATGGAGGATCGACATTGAGCAGTGACATGGAGAAGTTACAAAGAGGAGCGACATGGAGGAGAGTGACATGGAGGAGTTACATTTTGGAGGGACATGCTGGAGTGACATTCTGGAGTGACATAGAGGAGCGACATGGAGGTGTTAAATAGCGGATCGACATGGAGGTGTGAAATGGAAGAGCGACATGGAGGAGTAATATTCTGGAGTTACATTCTAGAGGAATATTCTGGAGTGACATGTAGAAACGTCATTCTGGAATGACATGGAGGAGCAACAGGGAGGAGTTATATGGATGATCAAGGAGGAGCGATATGGACGATCGACATGTAGTAGTCACATGGAGCATCGACATGAAGGAACAATATGGAGCAGTGACATGGTAGAAATGGAGGAGTTACATGGAGTAGAGACATGGAAGATCGAGATGGAGGATCATCATGGAAAAGTAACATGGATGAGTGACAAGAGGAGCGTCATGGAGGAGCAACATGGAGGATCGACATGGAGGAGCAACGTGGAGGAGCAACATTGAGGAGCGACATGGAGGACTGACATGGAGGATCGACATGGACGACTGACATGGAGGATTGACATGGAGAAATGACATGGAGGAGTGACATTTTGAATGACATGGAGGAGGGACATGGAGGAGTGACATTCTGGAGTTAAATTTTGGAGTGACATTCCGGAGTGACATGTAGGAGCGACATTCTGGAGTGACGGAGGAGATATATGAGGAGCAAGAAGGAGCGACATGGAGGATCAACATGGAGTATTGACATGGAGGAGCGACAATGAGGAGTGACATGGAAGACATGGAGGAGTTGACATGGAAGGAAACACATGGAGAATCGACAGTGGAGGATCGACATGGAGGATGGACATGGAGGAGTGACTTTCTGGAGTTACATTCCTGAGTGACATTCTGGAATGACATGGAGGAGCATTACTCTGGAGTGACATGGAGGAGCAACATTCTGGAGTGACATGGAGGAGCAACATGGAGGAGTGCCATGGAAGACAAGGAGTAGTGACATGGAGGATCGAAATAGAGGATTGACATGTAGGAGGGACATGGAGGAGTGACATTGAGGAGCGACATGGAGGAGTGACCGGGAGGAGTGACATTCTGGAGTGACATTCTGGAGGGACATTCTGGAGCGACATGGAAGATCTACATGGAGGATTAACATGAAGGATCTACATGGAGGAGCGACATGGAGGAGGTACATGAGGAGTGACGTGGAAGACATAGAGGAGTGACATGGAGTAGCAACATGGAGGAGTAACAAGTAGGAGCAACATGGTGGAGTGTCATGTAGAATCAACATGGAAGATTGACAATGAGGAGTGACATGGTAGAAATGGAGGAGTGACATGGAGGAGAGACGTGGAAGATAGACATGGAGGATCGACATGAGGAATAACATGGAGTGACAAGGAGGAGTAAGAAGGAGGAGTGACATGGGAGAGCGACATGGAGGAGTGACATGGAGGAGCGACATCGCGGAGTGACATGGGGGACGGACATGGAGGAGTGACATTCTAGGGTGACATTCTGGAGGGATGTTCTGGAGTGACATGGAGGAGCGACATGGAAGATCGACATGGAGGATAAACATAAAGGATCTACATGGAGGAGCGACATGGAGGAGGTGTATGAGGGAGTGACATGGAAGACATGGATGAGTGACATGGAGTAGCAATATGGAGGATCAACAAGGACGATCGACATGGAGCAATGCCATGGAGGAGTGACAAGGAGAAGCGACATGGAGGAGTGACATGGAGGATCAACATGGAGGAATGACAAGAGGAGCGTCATGGAGGAGCAACATTGAGGAGCAAACATGAAGGACTGAAATGGAGATTAGACATGGATAACTGACATTGAGGATCGACATGGAGAAAGGACATGGAGGATTTACATTCTGGAGTTAAATTCTTGAGTGACATTCTGGAGTGACATGGAAGAGGGTCATGGAGGAGTGACATTCTGGAGTTAAATTTTGGAGGGACATTCTGGAGTGACATGGAGGAGTGATATGGAGGAGCAAGGAGGAGCAACATGGAGGATCAACATAGAGTAGTGACATGGAGGAGCGACACGCAGGAGTGACATTCTGGAGGGACATTCTGGAGTGACATGGAGGAGCGACATGGAGGAGGTACATGGGGAGTGACATGGAAGACATGGAGGAGTGATATGGAGGAAAAAATATGGAGTATCAACATGGAAGATTGACATGGATCAGTTTCATGGAGGAGTGACAAGTAGGAGTGTAATGGTGGGGTAACATTGAGGAGCGACATTGAGGACTGACATGCAGGATCGACATAGAGACGTGACAAGGAGGATCGACATGGAGGATTGACACTGAGGAAGGATATGGAGGAGTGACATTCTGGAGTTAAATTCTGGAGTGTCATTCTGGAGTGACATTGAGGAGCAACATTCTGGAGTGACATGGAGGAGCAACATGGAGGAGTGATATGGAGGAGCAAGGAGGAGCGACATGGAGGAATGACATGGAAGTGAGACATGGAGGAGTGAAATGGTGGAGAGACATGGAAGATCGACATGGAGGAGTGACATGGAGGAGTTACATGGAGGAATTACACGGAGGAGTCACAGGAAGGAGGGACATGGAGGAGCGACATTCTGGGTTGACATTCTGGAGTGACATTCTGGAGTGACATGGAGGAGTGACATGGAGGAGCAAGGATGAGCAAGGATGAGCAAGGATGAGCGACATGGTGGATTGACATGGAGGAGAGACATGGAGTAGCAACATGGAGGAGTGACATGGAGGATCGACATGGTGACATGGAGGAAGGAGATGGAGGAAGGAGATGGAGGAGTGACATGGAGGAGTGACATGGAGGATCGACATGGAGGAGCGACATGGACGATCTAGATGGAGTAGTGACATTGGGGATCGACATGGATGAGTGACATGGAGGATCGACATGTAGGAGCGACATGGAGGAGTGACATGGAGGATTGTCTTGGAATAAATGGAGGAGTGACATGGAGGAGCAACATGGAGGAGTTAAACGGAGGAGTCACAGGAAGGAGGGACATGGATGAGCGACATTCTGGGTTGAAATTCTGGAGTGGACATGGAGGAGCGACATGGAAGAGTGACATGTAGGATCGACTTGCAGGAGTGGACATGGAAGGGTGAAATGGAGGAGTGTCATGGAAGACTTGGAGTCGTGACATGGAGGAGTTCATTGAGGAGTCACAGGAAGGAGGGACATGGAGGAGCAATATTCTGGGTTGACATTCTGGAGTGAAATTCCTGGAGTGACATGGAGGAGCGACATTCTGGAATGTCATAGAGGAGCTACATGGAGGAGTGACATTGAGCAGTGACATGTCGGCGTGAAATGGAGGAGTGACATGAAAGATATATAGGAGGAGTTACAAGGAAGACATGGATGAGTGACATGGAGGAGCGACATGGAGGATCGACATGGAGGATCGACATGGAGGATCGACATGGAGGAGAAACATGGAGGAGGGACAAAGAGGAGTGACATACTGGAGTGACATGGAGGAGCATGGAGGATCGACATGGAGCAGTGATATGATGGTGTGTGACATGGAGGAGTGACATCGAGGATTGATATGGAGGAGTGATATGGAGAAGTGACATTGAGGAGTGACATGGAGGAGCAAGGATGAGCGACATGGTGGATCGACATGGAGGAGAGACATGGAGGATTGATATGGAAGATCGACATTGAGGACTGTCATGGAGGAGTGACATGGAGGATCGACATAGAGCAGGGATATGAAGGAGTGACATGGAGGAGTGACATAGAGGAATGACATGGAGAATAGACATGGAGAGTTGACATGGAGGAGCGATATGGAGGAGTGACATGTAGGATCGACATGCAGGAGTGACATTAATGAGTTTACATGGAGGATTGTCATGGAAGACATGGAGGAGTGACATGGAGGAGTTACAGGAAGGAGGGACAAGGAGGAGTGACATGGAGGATCAACATGGAGGAGTGACATGGAGTAGCAAGGATGATCGACATGGTGGATCGACATGGAGGAGTGACATGGAGTAAAAACTTGGAGGAGTGACATGGAGGATCGACATGGAGAAGCGACATGGAGGAGCGACATTTAGGATCTACATGGAGGAGCAACATGGAGGAGTCACATGGAGGAGTGATTTGGAGGATAGACATGGAGGAGGGACATTTTGGAGTGACATGGAGGAGCAAGGATGTGCGACATGGAGGATCGACATGGAGTAGAGACATGTAGGAACGGCATGAAGCAGTGACATGGAGGAGTGACATGGAGGAGCTACATGGAGGATCGACATGGAGGAGTGACATGGATCAGTGACATGGAGGATCGACATTGAGGAGAGACATGGAGGATCAAAATGGAGGAGCAAAATGGAGGAGCGACATGGAGGAGTGACATGGAGGAGCAAGGATGAGCGACATGGTGGATCGACATGGAGGAGTGACATGGATAATTGATATGGAGGAGTGACATGGAGAAGTGACATGGAGGAGCGACATGGAGGAGTGACATTTTGGATCTACATGGAGGAGCAACATGGAGGAGAGAAATGGAAGAGTGACATGGAGGAGAGACATGGCGTAAGGGAGAGGGATGAGTGACATGGGGGATCGACATGGACGAGTGACCTGGAGGAACGAAATGGAGAAGAAACATGGAGGAGTGACATGAAGCAGTGACATGGAGGAGCGATATGGCGGAGTGAGAGGGATGAGTGACATTAAGGAGTGACATGGAGGAGCTGCTTGGAGGAGGGACATGGAGGAGGGACATTTTGGAGGGGCGAGGAGAAGCGACATGAAGGAGTGACATGGAGGAGCGACATGGCGTAGGGACATGGAGGAGTGACATTCTGGCTTGACATTCTGGAGTGACATTCTGGAGTGACATGGAGGAGTGACATGGAGAAGCAACATGGAGGAGTTACATGGATGAGCAAGGATAAGCGACATGGTGGATCGACATGGAGGAGTGACATGGAGTACTGATATGGAGGAGTGACATGTAGAAGTGACATTGAGGAGTGACAAGAAGAAGTGACATGGAGGAATGAAATTCTGGAGTGACATTCTGGTGTGACATGGAGGAGCGATATGGAAGAGTAACATGGAGGAGTAAGGATGAGCGACATGGACGATCGACATGGAGGAGTGACATGGAGGAATGGCATTGAGGACTGACATGGAGAAGTAACATGGAAGATCGACATGGAGCAGTGATATGAAGGAGTGACATGGAGGAGTGGACATGGAGTAGCGACATGGAGGAGTGACATGGTGGAGCAACATGGAGGATCGAAATGGAGGATCGATGTGGAGGAGTAACAAGGAGGAGCGACATGGAGGATCGACATGGAGGAGTGACATCAAGCAGTGACATGGAGGAGTGACATTCTGGAGTTAAATCTGGAGTGATATCCTAGAGTGACATGAAAGTAGCGACATGGTGGAGTGATATGGAGGAGCAAGGAGGAGCCACATGGAGGATCGACATGTGTCGACATGGAAGACATGGAGTAGTGACATGGAGGATCGACATGGAGCATAGACATGGAGCAGCGACATGGAGGAGTGACATGGAGAAGTAACATGAAGGATCGACATGCAGGACTGACATGGAAGACAGGGAGGAGTGACATGGAGGGGCGACATGGAGGTGTGAAATAGAGGATCGACATGGAGGAGGTATATGGAGGAGTGACATTCTGGAGTGACTGTCCAGAGGGACATTCTGGAGTCACATGGAGGTATCGACATGGAGGAGTGACAAGGAGGAGTGATATGGAGGATCAACATAGAGGATTGACATGGAGGAGGGACATGGAGGAGTGACGTTCTGGAGTTAAATTCTGGAGAGACATTCTGGAGTGAAATGGAGGAGCGGCATTCTGGGGTGACATGGAGGAGATACATGGAGGAGTTATATGAAGGAGCAGGGATGAGAGACATAGAGGATGGACATGGAATAGTCACATGGAGGAGCAACACGAGGAGTGACATGGAACACATGGTGGAGTGACATTGAGGATCAACATTGAGGATCGAAATGGAGGATCGACATGAAACAGTGACATGGAGGAGTGACATGGAAGTGTGTCATGGAGGAGTGACATGGAGGATCGACATGGAGGATCAACATGGAGGAGTGACATGGAGGAGGGACATGGAGGAGCGACATTGAGGATCGACAATGAGGATCGACATTGAGGAGCTACATGGAGGAGCTACGTGAAGGAGTGACATGGAGGTCTGACAACGAGGAGGTACATTCTGGAAAGACAGGGTGGAGCGACATTCTGGAGTGACATGGAGGAGCGACGTTCTGGATTGACATGGAAGATTTACATGGAGGAGTAACGTAGGATTGACATGGAGGAGCGATATGGAGATTTGACAAGGAGGAGCAACATTGAGGAGCAACATGGAGGACTGACATGGAGGAGTGATATGGAAGACAGGGAGGAGTGACATGGAGGGTTGACATGGAGGAGTGACATTGAGGAGGAATATGGAGGAGTGACATTCTGAAGCGACTTTCAGGAGGGACATTCTGGAGTGACATGGAGGTATCGACATTGAGTATGACATGGAGGAGTGACAAGAAGGAGCGACACTGAGGAGTGACATGGAGGAGCAACATGGAGGATTGACAAAGAGGTGTAATATGACGGATCTGCATGGAGGAGCTAAATTGAG
The DNA here is from genome assembly GCA_916701275.1 of Sebastes miniatus. NCBI lineage: Eukaryota > Metazoa > Chordata > Actinopteri > Perciformes > Sebastidae > Sebastes > Sebastes miniatus. Next base: position 76,089 of record CAKALS010000443.1, on the reverse strand, counting down.
GAGGTACATGGGGGAGTGAAATGGAAGACATGGGGTAGTGACATGGTGGAGCAACATGGAGGCTTGAAATGGAGGATCGAAATGGAGCATTGACATGGAGGATTGACATGGAAGTGTTACATGGAGGAGTGACATGGAGGATCGACATGGAGGAGTGACTTTCAGGAGGGACATTCTGGAGTGACAATGAGGTATCGACATTGAGTAGTGACATGGAGGAGTGACAAGAAGGAGCGATACGGAGGTGTAACATGAAGGATCTGCATGGGAGGAGCTACATGGAGAAGTGACATGGTGGAGTGACATGGAAGACATGGAGTAGTGACATGGTGGAGCAACATGGAGGATGGAAATGGAGGATTGACATGGAGCAGTGACATGGAGGAGTGAAATGGAAGTGTGACATGGAGGAGTGACATGGAGGATCGACATGGAGGAGTGACATGGAGGAGCGACATGGTGGAGTGACATGGAGGAGTGACATGGAGTATTGATATGGAGGAGTTACATGGAGAAGTGACGTGGAAGACAGGGAGGAATGACATGGAGGAGCGCAATTGATGATCGACATGGAGCAGTGACATTGAGCAGGGACATGGAGGAGTGACATGGAGGATCGACATGCAGGATTGACATGGAGGAGTGACATGTAGGAGTGTCATGGAAGACATGGAGGAGTGACATGGAGGAATTACTTGGAGAAGTCACAGGAAGGAGGGACATGTAGGAGCGATATTCTGGGTTGACATTCTGGAGTGACATGGAAGATCGAAATTCTTGAGTGACATGGAGGAGTGACATGGAGGCACAAGGATGTGCGACATGGTGGATCGACATGGAAGAGTGACATGGAGCATTGATATGGAGGAGTGACATGGAGTAGCAAGTTGGAGGAGTGACATGGAGGATCGACATGGAGGAGCGACATGGAGGAGGGACATGGAGGAGCTACATTCTGGGTTGACATTCTGGAGTGACATTCTGGAGTTACATGGAGGAATGACATTCTGGAGTGACATGGAGGAGTGACATGGAGGAACAAGGATGAGCGACATTGTGGGTCGACATGGAGGTGTGACATGGAGTAGCAACTTGTAGTAGTGACAAGGAGGATCGACATGGAGGAGTGACATTGAGGCACTCCTCAATGTTGACATTAAGTAGTGACATGGAGGAGAGACTTGGAGGAGGGACATGGAGGAGGGACATTTTGGAGTGACGAGGAGGAGCGACATGGAGGAGTGACATGGAGGAGCAAGGATGAGCGACATGGAGGATCGACATGAGTAGAGACATGGAGGAGCGGCATAAAGCAGTGACATGGAGGAGTGACATGGAGGAGCGACATGCAGGATTGACATGGAGGAATGACATGGAGCAGTGACTTGCAGGATAAACATGAAGAAGTGACATGGAGGATCAACATGGAAGAGCGACATGGAGGAGCGAAATGGAGGAGTGACATGGAGGATCAACATGGAGGAGCGACATGTAGGAGCGAAATGGAGGAGTGACATGGAGGAGCGACAAGGAGGAGGGACATGGATGATCGACATGTAGGAATGACATGGATGATCGACATGGAGGAGCGACATGGAGGATTGATATGCAGTAGCGACATGGAGGAGTGACATGGAGGAGCGACATTGAGGAGTGACAAGAAGAAGAGACATGGAGGAGTGACATGGAGGAGTGTCATGGAAGACATGGAGTAGTGACATGGAGGAGTTACATTGAGGAGTCACAGGAAGGAGGTACATAGAGGAGCGACATTCTGGAGTGACATGTAGGATCGACATGCAGGAGTGACATGGAGGAGTGACATGGAGGAGTGTCATGGAAGACATGGAGTAGTGACATGGAGGAGTTACATTGAGGAGTCACAGGAATGAGATACATAGAGGAGCGACATTCTGGAGTGACATGGAGGAGTGACATGGAGGAGCAAGGATGAGGGACATGGTGGATCGACATGGAGGAGTGACATGGAGTATTACCTTGGAGGAGTGACAAGGAGAATCGACATGGAGGAGTGACATGGAGGAGTGACATTGAGGAGTGACAAGAAGAAGTGACAAGGAGGAGTGACATGGAGGAGTGTCATGGAAGACATGGAGTAGTGACATGGAGGATTTGCATTGAGGAGTCACAGGAAGGAAGGACATAGAGGAGCAACATTCTGGAGTGACATGGAGGAGCAAGGATGAGGGACATGGTGGATCGACATGGAGGAGTGACATGAAGTAGCAAGTCGGAGGAGTGACATGGAGGATCGACATGGAGACGCGACATGGAGTAGCAACATCTAGGATCTATATGGAGGATAGACATGGAGAAGTGACATGGAGGAGCGACATCTAGGATATACATGGAGGAGCAACATGGAGGATTAAAATGGAGGAGTGACATGGAGCATCGACATGGAGGAGCAACTTGGAGGAGTGACATGGAGGATCGACATGGAGGAGTGACATTGAGGAGTGATATGCAGGATCGACATGGAGGATTGACATGGAGGAGCGACATGGAGGAGTGACATGTAGGATCGACATGGAGGAGCAACATGGAGGAGTGACATGGAGCATCGACATGGAGGAGTTACATTGAGGAGTCACAGGAAGGAGGGACATGGAGGAGCGACATTCTGGGTTGACATTCTGAAGTGACATGGAAGAGCGACATTCTGGAGTGACATAGAGGAGCGACATGGAGGAGTGACATTGAGCAGTGACATGTCGGAGTGACATGGAGGAGTGACATGGAAGATCAACTTGGAGGAGTGACAAGGAAAGACATGGATGAGTGACATGGATGAGTGACATGTATGATCGACATAGAGGATTGACATGGAGGATCGACATGGAGGAGTGACATGAAGGATCATCATGGAGGATCGAGATGGAGGAGTGACATGGAGGGATAAGGAGGAGTGACATACTGGAGTGACATTCTTGAGTGACATTCTGGAATGACATGGAGGAGCGACATTCTGGAGTGACATGGAGGAGCAACATGGAGAAGTGCCGTGGAGGAGCATGGAGGATCGACATGGAGCAGTGATATGAAGGAGTGACATGGAGCAGTGACATGGAGGAGCGACATTCTGTGTTGACATGGAGGAGTGACATGGAGGACCAAGGATGATCAAGGATGAGCGACATGGTGGATCGACATGGAGGAGAGACATGGAGTAGCAACTTGGAGGAGTGACATGAAGGAGGGACATGGAGGAGCTACATTCTGGGTTGACATTCTGGAGTGACATTCTGGAGTGACATGTTGGAGTGACATTCTGGAGTGACATGGAGGAGTGACATGGAGGAGCAACTTGGAGGAGTGACATGGAGGATCGACATGGAGAAGCGACATGGAGGAGCGACATCTAGGATCTACATGGAGGAGCAACATGGAGGAGTGACATGGAGCATCGACATGGAGGAGTGACATGGAGGAGTGACATGCAGGATCGACATGGAGTAGTGACATGGAGGATCGACATGGAGGACTGACATGGAGGAGCGACATGGAGCAGTGATATGAAGGAGTGGCATGGAGGAGTGACATGGAGGAGTGACATGGAGGAGTGACATGGAGGAGTTACATGGAGGAGTCACAGGAAGGAGGGACATGGAGGAGCGACATTCTGGGTTGACATTCTGTAGTGACATTCTGGAGTGACATGGAGGACTGACATGGAGGAGCAAGGATGAGCAAGGATGAGCGACATGGTGGATTGACATGGAGGAGAGACATGGAGTAGAAACTTGGAGGAGAGACATGGAGGATCGACATGGAGGAGTATCATGGTTGATCGACATGGAGAAGTGACATGGAGGAGTGACATGGTAGAGATGGAGGAGTGACATGGAAGAGAGACATGGAAGATCGACATGGAGGATCGACATGGAGGAGTGACATTCTGGAGTTAAATCTGGATTGACATGGAGGAGCGACATTCTGGAGTGACATGGAGGAGCGATATGGATGAGCAAGGAGGAGCGACATGGAGGATCAACATGTATCGACATGGAAGACATGGAGGAGTGACATGGAGGATCGATGTGGAGGAGTAACAAGGAGGAGGTACATTCTGGAGGAACATGGTGGAGCGACATTCTGGAGTGACATGGAGGAGCGACATTCTGGAGTGACATGGAGGAGCGACATGGAAGATCGACATGGAGGATCAAAATGGAGGATCGATGTGGAGGAGTAACAAGGAGGAGTGACATGGAGGATCGACATGGAGGAGCGACATCAAGCAGTGACATGGAGGAGTGACATTCTGGAGTTTAATCTGGAGTGATATTCTGGAGTGACATGGAGGAGCGACATTCTGGAGTGACATGGAGTAGCAACATGGTGGAGTGATATGGAGGAGCATGGAGGAGCCACATGGAGGATCGACATGTGTCGACATGGAAGACATGGAGGAGTGACATGGAGGATCGACATGGAGGATCGACATGGAGCAAGGACATGGAGGAGTGACATGGAGAAGCGACATGGAGGATCGACATGGCGGAGTTACATGCAGGACTGACATGGAAGACAGGGAGGAGTGACATGGAGGGGCGACATGGAGGTGTAAAATAGAGGATCGACATGGAGGAGGTCTATGGAGGAGTAACATTCTGGAGTGACTTTCTGGAGGGATATTCTGGAGTGACATGGAGGTATCGACATGGAGGAGTGACAAGGAGGAGTGATATGGAGGATCAACATAGAGGATTGACATGGAGGAGGGACATGGAGGAGTGACGTTCTGGAGTTAAATTCTGGAGAGACATTCTAGAGTGACATGGAGGAGCGGCATTCTGGGGTGACATTGAGGAGATACATGAAGGAGTGATATGGAGGAGCAGGGACGAGAGACATAGAGGATCGACATGGAATAGTCACATGGAGGAGCAACATGGAGTAGTGACATGGAACACATGGTGTAGTGACATTGAGGATCGACATTGTGGATCGAAATGGAGGATCGACATGAAACAGTGACATGGAGGAGTGACATGGAAGTGTGACATGGAGGAGCGACATGGCGGAGTGACATGGAGGAGCGACATGGCGGAGTGACATGGAGGAGTAACATGGAGGATTGACGTGGAAGACAGGGAGGAGTGACATGGAGGAGCGAAATAGAGGATCAACATGGTGGAGTGACATGGAGGAGGGACATGGAGGAGTGACATTCTTGAGGGACATTCTGGAGTGACATAGAGGAGCGACATGGAGGAGGGAAAAGGAGGAGTAACATTCTGGAGTTAAATTCTGGAGTGACATTCTGGAGTGACATGGAGGAGCGACATTGAAGATCGACATGGAGGAGCAACATGTTGGATCCACATGGAGGAATGACATGGAGGATCGACATGGAGGAGCGACATTGAGGATCGACAATGAGGAGCGACATTGAGGAGCTACATGGAGTAGCTACATGGAGGAGCGACATGGAAGATTGACATGGAGGAGTAACATGTAGGATCTAAATGGAGGAGTGACATGGAGGATTGACATGGAGGAGCGATATGGAGGATCGACAAGGAGGAGCAACATTGAGGAGCAACATGGAGGACTGACATGGAGGAGTGATATGGAAGACAGGGAGGAGTGACATGGAGGGTCAACATGGAGGAGTGACTTTCAGGAGGGACATTCTGGAGTGACATGGAGGTATCGACATTGAGTAGTTACATGGAGGAGTGACGTGGAAGACAGGGAGTAATGACATGGAGGAGCGCAATAAAGGATCGACATGGAGCAGTCGACATGGAGCAGTGGAGGATTAACAATCTGGAGTTAAATTCTGGAGTGACATTCTGGAGTGACATGGAGGAGCGACATTCTGGAGTGACATAGAGGAGCGACATGGAGGAGTGACATTGAGCAGTGACATGTCGGTGTGACATGGAGGAGTGACATGGAAGATTGACATGGAGTACTTTCTTTGATCAAAGAAACAACACAGGAAATCTAGTTTTAAAGCAGCTTCCAAGGAATCCAAGACAGATGATTTTTTTTTGTGACAAGGAAGACATGGATGAGTGACATGGAGGAGCGACAAGGAGGAGTGACATGGATGATCGACATAGAGTAGCGACATAGAGGAGGGACATAGAGAATCGACATGGAGGAGTGACATTGAGGAGTGTCATGGAAGACATGGAGCAGTGACTTGGAGGAGTTACATTGAGGAGTCACAGGAAGGAGGGACATGGAGGAGTGACATTCTGGAGTGACATGGAGGAGTGACATGGAGGAGCAAGGATGAGCGACATGGTGGATCGACATGGAGTGACATGGAGTAGCAACTTGGAAGAGTGACATGGAGGATCGACATGGAGAAGCGACATGGAGGAGCGACATCTAGGATCTACATGGAGGAGCAACATGGGGGATTAACATGGAGGAGTGACATTGTTGATCGATATGGAGGACTGAAATGGAAAAGCTACATGGAGAAGCGATATAGAGGAGCGACATGGAGAATCGAAATGTAGGAGTGACATTGAGGAGTGACATGGTGAAGTGACATGGAGGAGGGACATGGAGGAGGGACATTCTGGATTAACATGGAGTAGCGATATTGAGGAGTGTCATGGAGGAGCAAGGATGAGCAACATGGAGGATCGACATGGAGGAGCGACATGGAGAAGCGACATGGAGGAGAGACAACTAGGATCTACATGGAGGAGCAACATGAAGGAGTGACATGGAGGAGTGACATTGAGGAATGACATGGATAAGTGACACGGAGGATCGACATGGAGCAGTGATATGAAGGAGTGACATGGAGGAGTGAAATGGAGGAGCAGCATGGAGGATAGACATGGAGGACTGAAATGGAAAAGCTACATGGAGAAGGGACATAGAGGAGCGACATTGAGAATCGACATGGAGGAGTGACATGGAGGAGTGACATTGAGGAAAGACATGGATAAGTGACATGGAGGATTGACATTGAGCAGTGATGTGAAGGAGTGACATTGAGGAGTTACATTGAGGAGTCACAGGAAGGAGGGACATGGAGGAGCGACATTTTGGAGTGACATGGAGGAGTGACATGGAGTAGCAACTTGGAGGAGTGACATGGAGGATCGACATGGAGAAGCGACATGGAGGAGCGACATCTAGGATCTACATGGAGGAGCAACATGGAGGAGTGACATGGAGGAGTGACATTGTTGATCGACATGGAGGACTGGAATGGAAAAGCTACATGGAGAAGCGACATAGATGATCGACATGGAGAATCGACATGGAGGATTGACATGGAGGAGTGACATGGAGGAGGAAGGAGGAGCGACATGGAGGAGTGACATGGAGGATCAATATGGAAGAGTGACTTGGAGGTGCGAAATGGAGGAGTGACATGGAGGAGCGCCAAGGAGGAGTGAAATGGATGATAGACATGGAAAAGTGACATGGATGATCGACACGGAGGAGCAACATGGAGGATTGAGATGGAGGAGCGACATGGAGGAGAGACATTGAGGAGTGACACGGGGGAGCGACAAGGAGGAGTGACATGGTTGATCGACATGGAGGAGCGACATGGAGGATTGATATGGAGGAGTGACATGGAGGATTGATATGGAGCAGCGACATGGAGGAGCGACATGGAGGAGTAGAGATTGAGGAGCGACATGGAGGATAGACATGGAGGATTGACATGGAGGAGCGACATGGAGGAGTGACATGTAGGATCGACATGCAGGGGTGACATGGAGGAGTGACATGGAGGAGTGTAATGGAAGACAAGGAGTAGTGACATGGAGGAGTGACATGGATGATTGACATGGAGGAGCAAGGATAAGCGACATGGAGGATTGACATGGATTAGTGACATTGAGGAGTGACAAGAAGAAGTGACATGGAGGAGTGACATGGAGGATTGACATGAAGGAGTGACATTGAGGAGTTACAAGAAGAAGTGACATTTAGGAGTTACATGGAGGAGTGACATGTAGGATTGACATGCAGGACTTACATGGAGGAGTGACATGGAGGAGTGTCATGGAAGACATGGAGTAGTGACATAGAGGAGTTACATTGAGGAGTCACAGGAAGGAGGGACATAGAGGAGCAACATTCTGGAGTGACATGGAGGAGTGACATGGAGGAGCAAGGATGAGGGACATGGTGGATCGACATGGAGGAGTGACATGGAGTAGCAAGTTGGAGGAGTGACATGGAGGATCGACATGGAAAAGCGACATGGAGGAGCGACATTTAGGATCTACATGGAGGTGCAACATGGAGGAGTGACATGGAGGAGTGTCATTGTTGAACGACATGAAGGATTGAAATGGAAAAGCTACATGGAGGAGTGACATGGAGCATCGACATGGAGGAGTGACATTGAGGAGTGACATTAAGGAGTGACATGGAGGAGTATCTTGGAGGAGGTCAAAGGAGGAGGGACATTTTGGAGTGACAAGGAAGAGCGACATGGAGGATCAACATGTAGTAGAGACATGGAGGAGCGGCATGAAGCAGTGATATGGATGAGTTACATGGAGGATCGACATGGAGGAGGGAGATTCTGGATTGACATGGAGTAGCGGCATCGAGGAGTGACCAAGAGGAGCAAGGATGAGCAACATGGAGGAGTGACATGGAGGATCAACGTGGAGGAGCGACATGGATTATCGACATGGAGGAGTTACAGGAAGGAGGGACATGGAGGAGCGACATTCTGGGTTGAAATTCTGGAGTGACATTCTGGAGTGACATGTAGGAGTGACATGGAGGATCGAACCGGAGGAGTGACATGGAAGACATGGAGGTGTGACATGGAGGATCGACATTGAGTAGTGACTTGGAGTAGTGACAAGGAGGGTTGACATGGAGGAGAGAAATGGAGGATTGACACGGAGGGTTGACATGGAGGAGTGACATGGAAGACAGGAAGGAGTGACATGGAGGGGAGATATGGAGGTGTGAAATAGAGGATTGACATGGAGGAGGTTTATGTAGGAGTGACATTCTGGAGTGACATGGAGGTATGGACATGGAGGAGCAACAAGGTGGATCGACATGGAGGAGTGACATGGAGGAGTGACATGGTAGAGATGGAGGAGTGACATGGAGGAGAGACATGGAAGATCGACATGGAGGATTAACATGGATGAGTGAAATGGTAGAGATGGAGGAGTGAAATGGAAAGAGAGATATGGAAGATCGACATGGAGGAGTGACATTCTGGAGTAAAATCTGGATTGACATTTTGGAGTGACATTTTTAAGTGACATGGAGGAGTGACATGGTGGAGTGTTATGGATGAGCGAGGAGGAGCAATATGGAGGATCGAGATGTGTCGACATGGAAGAAATGGAGGAGTGACATAGAGGATCGACATTGATTAGTGAAATGGAGGAGTGACAAAGAGGAGCGACATGGAGGAGTGACATGGAGGAGTTACCATTTTGGAGGGACATTCTGGAGGGACATTCTGGAGTGACATGAAGGAGCGACATTCTGGAGTGACATTCTGTATTGACATTGATGAGAGATATGGAGGATTGACATAGAGGATCAACATGGAGGAGTGACATGGAGGAGCGACATGGAGGAGTTACATAGAGGAGTGACGTGGAAGAAAGGGATTAGTGACATGGAGGAGCGACACGGAGGAGCGAAATTCTGGAGTTAAATTCTGGAGTGACATTCTGGAGTGTCATGGAGGAGCAACATTCTGGAGTGACATGGAAGAACGACATGGAGGAGTGATATAGAGGAGCAAGGAGGAGCGACATGGAGGATAGACATGGAGGAGTGACTAGGAGGAGAATCATAGAAGAGTTACATGGAGGAGCTACATGAGGAGCAACATCACGGAGCGACTTGGAGGACTGACATGGAGGAATGACATTCAGAGGAACATGTAGGAGTGAAATTCTGTAGTGACACGTAGGAGCAAAATTCTGGAGTGATATGGAGGAGCGACATGGAAGATCGACATGTAGGACTGACATGGAGGAGTGATATGGAGGAGTGACACGGAGGAGAGACATGGATTGTTTGACATTAGTAGCTACATAGAGGATCGACATGGAGGAGCAACAAGATGGATCGACATGGAGGAGTGACATGGAGGAGTGACATGGTAGAGATGGAGGATTGACATGGAGGAGAGACATGGAAGATCGACATGGAGGATCAACATGGATGAGTGAAATGGTAGAGATGGAGGAGTGAAAAGGAGGAGAGATATGGAAGATCGACATGGAGGATTGACATGGAGGAGTGACATTCTGGAGTAAAATCTGGATTGACATTTTGGAGTGACATTTTTAAGTGACATGGAGGATTGACATGGTGGAGTGATATGGATGAGCGAGGAGGAGCAATATGGAGGATCGAGATGTGTCGACATGGAAGAAATGGAGGAGTGACATGAAGGATCGACATTGAGCAGTGACATGGAGGAGTGACAAAGAGGAGCAACATGGAGGAGTGACATGGAGGAGTGACATTGTGGAGGGACATTCTGGAGGGACATTCTGGAGTGACATGGAGGAGCGACATTCTGGAGTGACATTCTGGAGTGACATTGATGAGAGAAATGGAGATTTGACATAGAGGAGTGACATGGAGGAGTGACATGTAGTATTGACATGGAGGAGTTACATAGAGGAGTGACACGGAAGAAAGGCAGTAGTGACATGGAGGAGCGACATGGAGGAGCGAAATAGAGGATCGACATGGAGGAGTGACATGGAGGAGTGACATTCTGAAGTGACATTCTGGAGGGACATTCTGGAATGACATGGAGGAGCGACATGTATGAGGGACATGTAGGAGTAACATTCTGGAGGTAAATTCTGGATTGACATTCTGGAGTGTCATGGAGGAGCGACATTCTGGAGTGACATGGAAGAACGACATGGAGGAGTGATATGGTGGAGCAAGGAGGAGTGACATGGAGGAGTGACATGGAAGACAGGGAGGAGTGACATAAAGGAGCGACATGGAGGTGTTAAATAGCGGGTCGACATGGAGGAGTGAAATGGAAGAGGGACATGGTGGAGTGATATTCTGGAGTTACATTCTGGAGGGATATTCTGGAGTGACATGTAGAAACGTCATTCTGGAATGACATGGAGGAGCAACAGGGAGGAGTTATATGGATGATTGAGGAGGAGCGACATGGACGATCGACATGGAGTAGTCACATGGAGCATCGACATGAAGGAACAATATGGAGCAGTGATATGGTAGAAATGGAGGAGTTACATAGAGTAGAGACATGGAAGATCGACATGGAGGATTATCATGGAAAAGTAACATGGAAGAGTGACAAGAGGAGCGTCATGGAGGAGCAACATGGAGGATCGACATGGAGGAGCAACGTGTAGGAGCAACATTGAGGAGCGACATGGAGGACTGACATGGAGGATCGACATGGATGGCTGACATTGAGTATTGACATGGAGAAAGGACATGGAGGAGTGAAATTATTGAATGACATGAAGGAGGGACATGGAGGAGTGACATTCTGGAGTTAAATTTTGGAGTGACATTCCGGAGTGACATGTAGGAGCGACATTCTGGAGTGACATGAAGGAGATATATGGAGGAGCAAGGAGGAGCGACATGGAGGTTCAACATGGAGTAGTGACATGGAGGAGCGACAATGAGGAGTGACATGGAAGACATGGAGGTGTGACATGGAGGAACAACATGGAGAATCGACATGGAGGATGGACATGGAGGATGGACATGGAGGAGTGACTTTCTGGATTTAAATTCCAGCGTGACATACTGGAGTGACATTGAGGAGCGACATTCTGGTAGTGACATGGAGTAGCAACATGGAGGAGTGACATGGATGACATGGAGTAGTGACATTGAGGATCGAAATAGAGGATTGACATATAGGAGGGACATGGAGGAGTGACATTGAGGAGCGGACATGGAGGAGTGACCGGGAGGAGTGGACATTCTGAAGTGACATTCTGGAGGGACATTCTGGAGCGACATGGAAGATCGACATGGAGGATTAACATGAAGGATCTACATGGAGGAGCGACATGGAGGAGGTACATGAGGGAGTGACGTGGAAGACATAGAGGAGTGACATGGAGTAGCAACATGGAGGAGTGACATGGAGGAGTGACAAGGAGGAGCGACATGAAGGAGTAACAAGTAGGAGCAACATGGTGGAGTGTCATGTAGGATCAACATGGAGGAGTGACATGGAGGAGTGACATGGTAGAAATGGAGGAGTGACATGGAGGAGAGACGTGAAGATAGACATGGAGGATCGACATGGAGGAATAACATTGAGTGACAAGGAGGAGTAACAAGGAGGAGTGACATTGGAGAGCGACATGGAAGAGCTACATGGAGGAGCGACATCGCGGAGTGACATGGGGGACTGACATGGAGGAGTGACATTCTAGGGTGACATTCTGGAGGGATGTTCTGGAGTGACATGGAGGAGCGACATGGAGGAGCGACATGGAGGATAAACATAAAGGATCTACATGGAGGAGCGACATGGAGGAGGTGTATGAGGGAGTGACATGGAAGACATGGATGAGTGACATGGAGTAGCAATATGGAGAATCAACAAGGACGATCGACATGGAGCAATGCCATGGAGGAGTGACAAGGAGAAGCGACATGGAGGAGTGACATGGAGGATCAACATGGAGGAATGACAAGAGGAGCGTCATGGAGGAGCAACATTGAGGAGCAAAGATGAAGGACTGACATGGAGATTCGACATGGATGACTGACATTGAAAATCGACATGGAGAAAGGACATGAAGGAGTTACATTCTGGAGTTAAATTCTTGAGTGACATTCTGGAGTGACATGGATGAGGGTCATGGAGGAGTGACATTCTGGAATTAAATTTTGGAGGGACATTCTGGGGTGACATGGAGGAGTGATATGGAGTAGCAAGGAGGAGCAACATGGAGGATCAACATAGAGTAGTGACATGAAGGAGCGACACGGAGGAGTGACATTCTGGAGGGACATTCTGGAGTGACACGGAGGAGCGACATGGAGGAGGTACATGGGGGAGTGACATGGAAGACATGGAGGAGTGATATGGAGGAACAACATGGAGTATCGACATGGAAGATTGACATGGATCAGTTTCAATGAAGGAGTGACAAGGAGGAGTGTAATGGTGGGGTAACATTGAGGAGCGACATTGAGGACTGACATGCAGGATCAACATAGAGACGTGACAAGGAGGATCGACATGGAGGATTGACACTGAGGAAGGATATGGAGGAGTGACATTCTGGAGTTAAATTCTGGAGTGTCATTCTGGAGTGACATTGAGGAGCAACATTCTGGAGTGACATGGATGAGCAACATGGAGGAGTGATATGGAGGAGCAAGGAGGAGCGACATGGAGGAATGACATGGAAGTGAGACATGGAGGAGTGAAATGGTGGAGAGAAATGGAAGATCGAGTTGGAGGATCGTCATGGAGGAGTAACATGGAGTAACAAGAGTAGTGTCTTGGAGGAGCAACATGTAGTACCGACATGGAGGAGCGACGTGGAGGATTGACATGGAGAAAAGATATGGGGGAGTGACATTCTGGAGGTAAATTCTGGATTGACATTCTGTAATAGAATGGAGGAGGGACATGGAGGAGTGACATTCTGGAGTTAAATTTTGGAGTGACATTCTGGAGTGACATGGCGGAGTGACATGGAGGAGTGACATGTAGCATTGACATGGAGGAGTTACATGGAGGAGTGACATGTAGCATTGACATGGAGGAGTTACATAGAGGAGTGATATGGAGGAGCAAGGAGAAGCGACATGGAGGATAAACATGGGGGACTGACTAGGAGGTGCGACATTCTGGAGTGACATGGAGGAGCGAAATGGAGGATTGAGATGGAGGAGTGACATGGAGGAGAAACATAGTAGAGTTACATGGAGGAGCTACATGAGGAGCAACATCAAGTAGCGATTTGGAGGACAGACATGGAGGAATGACATTCTGGAGGGACATGGAGGAGCGACATTTAGGAGTGACATGGAGGAGAGACATTCTGGAGTGACATGGAAGACATGGAGCAGTGACATGGTGCATCAGCATGGAGGATCGAAATGGAGGATCGACATGGAGGTGCGACATCGAGCAGTGACATGGAAGTGTGACATGGAGGAGTGACATGTAGCATTGACATGGAGGAGTTACATAGAGGAGTGATATGGAGGAGCAAGGAGGAGCGACATGGAGGATAAACATGGGGGACTGACTAGGAGGAGCGACATTCTGGAGTGACATGGAGGAGCGAAATGGAGGATCGAGATGGAGGAGTGACATGGAGGAGAAACATAGTAGAGTTACATGGAGGAGCTACATGAGGAGCAACATCACGTAGCGATTTGGAGGACAGACATGGAGGAATGACATTCTGGAGGGACATGGAGGAGCGACATTTTGGAGTGACATGGAGGAGCGACATTCTGGAGTGACATGGAAGACATGGAGCAGTGACATGGTGCATCAGCATGGAGGATCGAAATGGAGGATCGACATGGAGGTGCGACATCGAGCAGTGACATGGAAGTGTGACATGGAGGAGAGACATTGAGGATCAACATGGAGGAGTGACATGTAGGAGCGACATGTAGGAGTTACATAGAGGTGTGATGTGGAAGAAAGGCAGGAGTGACATGGAGGAGCGACATGGAGGAGCAAAATAGAGGATTGACATGGAGGAGTGACATAGAGGAGGGACATGGAGGAGTGAAATTCTGGAGTGACATGGAGGAGGGACATGGAGGAGTAACTTGGAGGACCTAAATGGATGAGTGACATGGAGGATTGACATGGAGGAATGACACAGGATTGAAATAGAGAAGTGACAGTAAGGAGTGACATTGAAGACAGGGAGGAGTGACATGTAGGAGCGACATGGAGGACTGACATGGAACATCAACATGAAGGAGTGACATGGAGGAGTAACATGGAGGATTGACATGGAGGAGTGACAGTGACATTGAAGACAGGGAGGACTGGTATGGAGGATCGACATGGCGGAGCGACATTGAGAAGAGACATGGAGGACTGACATGAAAGATCAACATGGAGGAGTGACATGGAGGAGTGGCATGGTAGACATAGAGGAGTGACATGGAGGAGAGACATGGAGGATCGACATGGAGGATCGACATGGAGTGACATGGAGGAGTGACATGGAAGTGTTACGTGGAAGAAAGGGAGGAGTGACATGGAGGAGCGACATGGAGGAGCTAAATAGAGATCGACATGGAGGAGTGACATAGAGGAGGGACATGGAGGAGTGAAATTCTGGAGTGACAAGGAGAAGCGATATGGAGGAGGGACATGGAGGAGTAACTTGGAGGATCTAAATTGAGTAGTGACATAGAGGAACGACATGGAGGATCAACATTGAGGAGCGACCTTGAGGAGCGACATGGAGGAGTGACATGGAGGAGATACATTGAGTAGAGACATGGAGTAGTGACATTCTGGAGTGACATGGAGGAGCGACATGGAGGAGTGACATGGAGGAGCAAGGATGAGCGACATGGAGGAGCGACATGGAGGAGTAACATTCTGGAGTTAAATACTGAGTGACATTCTGGAGTGACATGGAGGAGCGACATTCTGGAGTGACATGGAGGAATGACATGGAGGAATGATATGGAGGAGCAAGGAGGAGCGACATGGAGGATCGACATGGAAAAGTGACATGGAGGAGCGACATGGTCGAAGTTACATTTAAGACATGGAGGAGTGACATGGTGGATCGACATTGAGTAGTTAAATGGAGGAGTGACAAGGAGGAGCGACATGTAGGAGTAACATGAAGGATATACATGGAGGAGTGACATGGAGAAGCGACATGGCGGAGTGACTTGGAGGAGTGACATAAAGGATTGACATGGAGGACTTACATAGAGGAGTGAAATGGAGGATCGACATGGAGGATAACATGGAGGAGTAACTTGGAAGAGCGACATTTTGGATTGTCATGGAGAAGTTAAATGGAGTAGAGAAATGGAGGATCGACATGGAGTAGTGATATGGAGGAGAAACTTGGAGGAGTGAAATGGAGGATCGACATTGAGTAATGATATGGAGGAGAGACCTGGAGGAGTGACATTCTGGAGTGACATTCTGGAGTGAAATGGAGGAGTGACATGGAGGATGGAAATAGAGGATCGACATGGAGCAGTGACATGGAGGAGCGAAGAGGAGGAGCGACAAGGTGGAGCAACATGGAGGAGCGCCATGGATGAGTGACCGGATGGAGAAACATGGGGAAGTGACATGGAGTTGTGACATTGTGGAGCGACATGGAGGACTGACATGAAGGAGTGACATATAGGAGTAACATGAAATATCTACATGGAGGAGCGATATGGAGGATGTACATGGAGGTTTGACGTTTAAGACAGGAAGGAGTGAAATAGAGGATCGATATGGAGGTGTGACATGGATGAGCAATTAGGAGCGACATGGAGGATCGAAACGGAGGAGTGACATGGAAGACATGGAGGAGTGACATGGAAGAGCGACATTGAGGAGCGACATGGAGGACTTACATAGAGGATCGACATGGAGGACTGACATGGATGATTGACATGGAGGAAGGACATGAAGTAGTGACATTCTGGAGTTAAATTCTGGAGTTACATTCTGGAGTGACATGGAGGAGTGACATGGAGGAGTTTTATGGATGAGCAATTAGGAGCGACATGGAGGATCGAAATGGAGGAGTGACATGGAAGACATGTAGGAGTTACATGGAGGATCGACATTGAGTTTTGACCGAGTAGTGACAAGGATGAGCGACATGGAGGAGTGACCATGGAGGATCGACTTGGAGGAGTGACAAGGAGTTGTTAAATTGAGGATCGATATGGAGAAATGATATGTAGGAGGGACAAGGAGGAATGAACATACTGGAGGGACATTCTGGAGTGACATGGATAGTGACATGGAGGATGGACATGGAGGAATGACATGGAGGAGTGATATGAAGGACCAAGGAGGAGCGACATGGAGGATCGACATGAATAAGTGACATGGAGGAGCGACACGGTGGAGTGACATGGAAGATATGGAGGAGTGACATGGAGGAGCAACATGGAGTATCGACATGGAGGATCAACATGGAGGAGGTGACTTGGAGGAGCGACATTCTGGAGTGACATGGAGGAGTGAAATGGAGGAGCGACATGGTGGGTCGACATGGAGGAGTGACATGGAGGATCGACATTGAGGAGTGGAATGGAGGAGCGACATGGAGGATTGACATGGAGGAGTGACATGGAGGATCGACATGGAAGAGTGACATGGAGGAGCGACATGGAAGAGCGACATGGAGGATCTACATGGAGGAGAGACATCACGGAGCGACATGGAAGACTGACAACGAGGAGGTACATTCTGGAGGAACATGGTGGAGCGACATTCTGGAGTGACATGGAGGAGCGATATGGAAGATCGACATGGAGGAGTAACATATAGGATCTAAATGGAGGAGTGACATGTAGGATCGACATGGAGGATCGACAAGGAGGACCGACATTGAGGAGCAACATGGAGGACTGACATGGAGGATCAACATGGAGGAGTCGACATGGAGTATTGACAAGGAGGACTGACATGGAGGAGTGACATCCTACAGTTAAATTCTGGTTTGAAATTCTGGAGTGACATGTAGGATCTACATGGAGGATTGACATGGAGGATCGACATGGAGGAGCGACATAGAGGATCGACATGGAGGAGTATCAAGGTTGATCGACATGGAGAAGTGACATGGAGGAGTGACATGGTAGAGATGGAGGAGTGACATGTAGGAGAGACATGGAAGATCGACATGGAGGATCGACATGGAGGAGTGACATTCTGGAGTTAAATCTGGATTGACATGGAGGAGCGACATTCTGGAGTGACATGGAAAAGCGATATGGATGAGCAAGGAGGAGCGACATGGAGGATCAACATGTATCGACATGGAAGACTTGAAGGAGTGAAATGAAGGATCGATGTGGAGGAGTAACAAGGAGGAGCGACATGTAGGATCTACATGGAGGATTGACATGGAGGATCGACATGGAGGAGCGACATAGAGGATCGACATGGAGGAGTGTCAAGGTTGATCGACATGGAGAAGTGACATGGAGGAGTGACATGGTAGAGATGGAGGAGTGACATGGAGGAGAGACATGGAAGATCGACATGGAGGATCGACATGGAGGAGTGATATTCTGGAGTTCAATCTGGAGTGAAATGGAGGAGCGACATTCTGGAGTGACATGGAGGAGCGACATGGTGGAGTGTTATGGAATGAGCAAGGAGGAGCGACATGGAGGATCAACATTTGTCGACATGGAAGACGGAGGAGTGACATGGAGGATCGACATTGAGCAGTGACATGGAGGAGTGACAAAGAGGAGAGGCATGGAGGAGTGATATGGAGGAGTGACATTTTGGAGGGACATTCTGGAGGGACATTCTGGAGTGACATTGATGAGAGATATGGAGTTTTGACATAAAGGAGAAACATGAAGGATCTACATGGAGGAGCTACATGGAGGAGGTACATAGTGGAGTGACATGGATGACATGGAGCAGTGAAATGGAAGAGCAACATGGAAGAGCGACATGGAGGAACTACATGGAGGTGCAACATCGCGGAGCGACATGGAGGACTGACAACAAGGAGGTATATTCTGGAGGGACATGGTGGAGCGACATTCTGGAGTGACATGTAGGAGCAACATGGAGGATTGACAAGGAGGATCGACATGGAGGAGCGACATGGAGGATCGACATGGAGGAGTATCATAGTTGATCGACATGGAGAAGTGACATGGAGGAGTGACATGGTAGAGATGGAGGAGTGACATGGAGGAGAGATATGGAAGATCGACATGGAGGATCGACATGGAGGAGTGACATTCTGGAGTTAAATCTGGGTTGACATGGAGGAGCGACATTCTGGAGTGACATGGAGGAGCGATATGGATGAGCATGGAGGAGCGACATGGAGGATCAACATGTGTCGATATGGAAGACTTGAAGGAGTGACATGGAGGATCGATGTGGAGGAGTAACAAGGAGGAGCGACATGTAGGATCTACATGGAGGATTGACATGGAGGATCGACATGGAGGAGCGACATAGAGGATCGACATGGAGGAGTGTCAAGGTTGATCGACATGGAGAAGTGACATGGAGGAGTGACATGGTAGAGATGGAGGAGTGACATGGAGGAGAGACATGGAAGATCGACATGGAGGATCGACATGGAGGAGTGATATTCTGGAGTTAAATCTGGAGTGAAATGGAGGAGCGACATTCTGGAGTGACATGGAGGAGCGACATGGTGGAGTGTTATGGATGAGCAAGGAGGAGCGACATGGAGGATCAACACTTGTCGACATGGAAGACGGAGGAGTGACATGGAGGATCGACATTGAGCAGTGACATGGAGGAGTGACAAAGAGGAGAGACATGGAGGAGTGATATAGAGGAGTGACATTTTGGAGGGACATTCTGGAGGGACATTCTGGAGTGACATTAATGAGAGATATGGAGGTTTGACATAGAGGAGTAACATGAAGGATCTACATGGAGGAGCTACATGGAGGAGGTACATAGTGGAGTGACATGGAAGACATGGAGCAGTGAAATGGAAGAGCAACATGGAAGAGTGACATGGAGGAACTACATGGAGGAGCAACATCGCGGAGCGACATGGAGGACTGACAACAAGGAGGTACATTCTGGAGGGACATGGTGGAGCGACATTCTGGAGTGACATGTAGGAGCAACATTGAAGATCGACATGGAGGAGTAACATGTTGGATCCACATGGAGGATCGACATGGAGGAGTGACATGGAGGAGCAAAATGGAAGACCGACATGGAGGAACTACATGGAGGAGCAACATCGCGGAGCGACATGGAGGACTGACAACAAGGAGGTACATTCAGGAGGGACATGGTGGAGCGATATTCTGGAGTGACAAGGAGGAGCGACAATCTGGAGTGACATGGAGGAGTGACATTGTAGATCGACATGGAGGAGTAACATGTTGGATCCACATGGAGGAATGACATGGAGGATCGACATGGAGGAGCGACATTGAGGATCGACAATGAGGAGCGACATTGAGGAGCGACATGGAAGAGCGACATGGAGGAGCTACATGGAGGAGCGACATCACGGAGCGACATGGAGGTCTGACAACGAGGAGGTACATTCTGGAGGGACAGGGTGGAGCGACATTCTGGAGTGACATGGAGGAGTGACATTCTGGATTGACATGGAAGATTGACATGGAGGAGTAACATGTAGGATCTAAATGAAGGAGTGACATGGAGGATTGACATGGAGGAGCGATATGGAGGATCGACAAGGAGGAGCAACATTGAGGAGCAACATGGAGGACTGACATGGAGGAGTGATATGGAAGACAGGGAGGAGTGACATGGAGGGTCAACATGGAGGAGTGACTTTCAGGAGGTACATTCTGGAGTGACATGGAGGTATCGACATTGAGTAGTTACATGGAGGAGTGACGTGGAAGACAGGGAGTAATGACATGGAGGAGCGCAATAGAGGATCGACATGGAGCAGTCGACATGGAGCAGTGGAGGATTAACATTCTGGAGATAAATTCTGGATTGACATTCTGGAGTGTCATGGAGGAGCGACATTCTGGAGTGACATGGAAGAACGACATGAGGAGTGATATGGAGGAGCAAGTAGGAGTGACATGGAGTGACATGGAAGACAGGGAGGAGTGACATGGAGGAGTGACATGGAGGTGTTAAATAGCGGATCGACATGGAGGAGTGACATGGAAGAGGGACATGGTGGAGTGATATTCTGGAGTTACATTCTGGAGGGATATTCTGGAGTGAGATGTAGAAACGTCATTCTGGAATGACATGGAGGAGCAACAGGGAGGAGTTTTATGGATGATCAAGGAGGAGCGACATGGACGATCGACATGGAGTAGTCACATGGAGCATCGACATGAAGGAACAAAATGGAGCAGTGACATGGTAAAATTGGAGGAGTTACATGGAGTAGAGACATGGAAGATCGACATGGAGTATCATCATGGAAAATTAACATGGATGAGTGACAAGAGGAGCGTCATGGAGAAGCAACATGGAGGATCGACATGGAGGAGCGACGTGAAGGAGCAACATTGAGGAGCGACATGGAGGCCTGACATGGAGGATCGACATGGATGGCTGACATTGAGTATTGACATGGAGAAAGGACATGGAGGAGTGACATTATTGAATGACATGGAGGAGAGACATGGAGGAGTGACATTCTGGAGTTAAATTTTGGAGTGACATTCCGGAGTTACATGTAGGAGCGACATTCTGGAGTGACATGGAGGAGATATATGAAGGAGCAAGGAAGAGCGACGTGGAGGATCAACATGGAGTAGTGACATGGAGGAGCGACAATGAGGAGTGACATTGAAGACATGGAGGAGTGACATGGAGGAACAACATGGAGAATCGACATGGAGGATCGACATGGAGGATGGACATGGAGGAGTGACTTTCTGGTGTTAAATTCCGGCATGACATACTGGAGTGACATTGAGGAGCGACATTCTGGAGTGACATGGAGGAGTGACATGGAGGAGTGACATGGAAGACATGGAGTAGTGACATGGAGTATCGAAATAGAGGATTGACATGTAGGAGGGACATGGAGGAGTTACATTGAGGAGCGACATGGAGGAGTGACCGGGACGAGTGACATTCGGGAGTGACATTCTGGAGGGACATTCTGGAGCGACATGGAGTAGCGACATGGAGGAGGTACATGAGGGAGTGAAATGGAAGACATGGAGGAGTGACATGGAGTAGCAACATGGAGGAGTGACATGGAGGAGTGACAAGGAGGAGCGACATGAAGGAGTAACAAGTAGGATCAACATGGAGGAGTGACATGGAGGAGTGACATGGTAGAAATGGAGGAGTGACATGGAGGAGAGACGTGGAAGATAGACATGGAGAATCGACATGGAAGAATAACATGGAGTGACAAGGAGGAGTAACAAGGAGGAGTGATATGGGAGAGCGACATGGAAGAGCTACATGGAGGAGCGACATCGCGGAGTGACATGGGGGACTGACATGGAAGATCGACATGGAGGATAAACATAAAGGATCTACATGGAGGAGTGACATGGAGGAGGTGTATGAGGGAGTGACATGGATGACATGGATGAGTGACATGGAGTAGCAATATGGAGGATCAACAAGGACGATCGACATGGAGCAATGCCATGGAGGAGTGACATGGAGGATCAACATGGAGGAATGACAAGAGGAGCGTCATGGAGGAGCAACATTGAGGAGCAAACATGAAGGACTGACATGGAGATTAGACATGGATGACTGACATTGAGGATCGACATGGAGAAAGGACATGGAGGAATTACATTCTGGAGTTAAATTCTGGAGTGACATTCTGGAGTGACATGGATGAGGGTCATGGAGAAGTGACATTCTGGATTTAAATTTTGGAGGGACATTCTGGAGTGACATGGAGGAGTGATATGGAGGAGCAAGGAGGAGCAACATGGAGGATCAACATAGAGTAGTGACATGAAGGAGCGACACGGAGGAGTGAAATTCTGGAGAGACATTCTGGAGTGACACTGAGGAGCGACATGGAGGAGATACATGGGGGAGTGACATGGAAGACATGGAGGAGTGATATGGAGGAACAACATGGAGTATCGACATGGAAGATTGACATGGATCAGTTTCATGGAGGAGTGACAAGGAGGAGTGTAATGGTGGGGTTAACATTGAGGAGACGACATTGAGGACTGACATGGAGGATCGACATAGAGACGTGACAAGGAGGATCGACATGGAGGATTGACACTGAGGAAGGATATGGAGGAGTGACATTCTGGAGTTAAATTCTGGAGTGTCATTCTGGAGTGACATTGAGGAGCAACATTCTGGAGTTACATGGAGGAGCAACATGGAGGAGTGATATGGAGGAGCAAGTAGGAGCGACATGGAGGAATGACATGGAAGTGAGACATGGAGGAGTGAAATGGTGTAGAGACATGGAAGATCGAGTTGGAGGATCGTCATGGAGGAGTAACATGGAGTGAAAAGGGAAGTGTCATGGAGGAGCAACATGGAGTACCGACATGGAGGAGCGACGTGGAGGATTGAAATGGAGAAAGATATGGGGGAGTGACATTCTGGATTTAAATTCTGGAGTGACATTCTGGAATAGAATGCAGGAGGGACATGGAGGAGTGACATTCTGGAGTTAAATTTTGGAGTGACATTCTGGAGTGACATGGCGGAGTAACATGGAGGAGTGACATGTAGCATTGACATGGAGGAGTTACATAGAGGAGTGATATGGAGGAGCAAGGAGGAGCGACATGGAGGATAAACATGGGGACTGACTAGGAGGAACGAAATTCTGGAGTGACATGGAGGAGCGAAATGGAGGATTGAGATGGAGGAGAAACATAGTAGAGTTACATGGAGGAGCTACATGAGGAGCAACATCACGTAGCGATTTGGAGGACAGACATGGGAGGAATGACATTCTGGAGGGATATTGAGGAGCGACATTTTGAAGTGACATGGAGGAGCGACATTCTGGAGTGACATGGAAGACATGGAGCAGTGACATGGTGCATCAGCATGGAGGATCGAAATGGAGGATCGACATGGAGGTGCGACATTGAGCAGTGACATGGAAGTGTGACATGGAGGAGAGACATTGAGGATCAACATGGAGGAGTGACATGTAGGAGCGACATGGCGGAATGACATGGAGGAGTGACATGGAGGATTGACATGGAGGAGTTACATAGAGGTGTGACTTGGAAGAAAGGGAGGAGTGACATGGAGGAGCGACATGGAGGAGCGACATGGAGGATTGACATGGAGGAGTGACATGGAGGAGGGACATGGAGGAGTGAAATTCTGAAGTGACATGGAGGAGGGACATGGAGGAGTAACTTGGAGGATCTAAATGGAGGAGCGACATGGAGGATTGACATGGAGGAATGACACGGAGGATCGAAATAGAGGAGTGACAGTAAGGAGTGACATTTAAGACAGGGAGGAGGGACATGTAGGAGCGACATGGAGGACTGACATGGAAGATCAACATGGAGGAGTGACATGGAGGAGTGACAGTGGACATTGAAGACAGGGAGGAGTGGTATGGAGGATCGACATGGAGGAGCGACATTGAGATGGACATTGAGATGACATGAAATATCAACATGGAGGAGTGACATGGAGGAGTGACATTGTAGACTCGGAGGAGTGACATGAAGAGAGAAATGGAAGATTGACATTGTGGACAGACATGTAGGAGTGGCATGGTAGACATAGAGGAGTGACATGGAGGAGAGACATGGAGGAGCGAAATAGAGGATCGACATGGAGTGACATGGAGGAGTGACATGGAAGTGTGATGTGGAAGAAAGGGAGAGTGATATGGAGGAGCGACATGGAGGAACGAAATAGAGGATCGACATGGAGGAGTGTCATAGAGGAGGGACATGGAGGAGTGAAATTCTGGAGTGAAATGGAGAAGCGATATGGAGGAGGGACATGGAGGAGTAACTTGGAGGATCTAAATGGAGGAGTGACATAGAGGAACGACATGGAGGATCAACATTGAGGAGCGACCTTGAGGAGCGACATGGAGGAGTGACATGCAGGATCGACATGGAGCAGTGACATGGAGGAGATACATTGAGTAGAGACATGGAGTAGTGACATTCTGGAGTGACATGGAGGAGCGACATGGATGAGTGATATTGAGGAGTACAGAGGAGCAACACGGAGGATCGACATTGAGGAGTGACATGGAGGAGCAACACGGAGGAGTGACATAGAAGACATGGAGGACTGACATGGATGATTGACATTGACTAGTTACATGGAGGACTGACTAGTAGGAGCGACATGGAGTAGTGACAGGGAGGAGTGACATTCTGGAGAGACATTCTGGAAGTAAATTCTGGAGTGACATCGAGGAGCAACATGAAGGACATAAATGGAGGAACGACATGGAGGAGGTAATTGGGGGAGTGACATGGAAGACATGGAGGAGTGAAATGGAGGACCAACATGGAGGGTCGACATGGAGGATCGACACGGTGGAGTGATATGGAAGACATGGAGGAGTGACATGGAGGATCGAAATTGATTAGTGACATGGAGGAATGACAAGGACTAGCGACATAGAGGAGTAACATGAAGGATCTACATGGAGGAGCGACATGGAGGTGTGAGATGGGGGAGTGACATGGAAGACAGAGGAGTGACATGGAGGAGCAACATGGAGTATCGACATAGAGGATCAACTTTAAGGAGTGACTTGGAGGAGCGACATTCTGGAGTGACATGGAGGAATGAAAAGGAGGAGTGACATGGAGGACCGACATGGAGGTTCGACATGGAAGAGTGACATGTAGGATCGACATCGAGGAGTGACATGGAGGAGCAACATGGAAGAGCGACATGGAGGAGCTACATGGAGGAGCAACATTGCGGAGCGACATGGAGGACTTACAACAAGGAGGTACATGCTGGAGGGACATGGTGGAGTGACATTCTGGAGTGACATGGAGGAGTGACATTCTGGAGTAACATTGAGGACATTCTGGAGTTAAATCTGGATTGATATGGAGGAGCGACATTCTGGAGTAACATGGATGAGCGACATGGTGGAGTGATATGGATTAGCAAGGAGGAGCGACATGGAGGATCGACATGTGTCGACATGGAAGACATGGAGGAGTGACATGGAGGATCGACATTGAGCAGTGACATGGAGGAGTGACAAGAGGAGCGACATGGAGGAGTCATATGGAGGAGTGACATTTCGGGGGTACATTCTGGAGGGACATTCTGGAGTGACATTGATGACAGATATGGAGGATTGACATAGAGGAGTAACATGAAGCATCTACATGGAGGAGGTACATAGGGGAGTGACATGGAAGACATGGAGAAGTGAAATGGAGGAGCAACATCAAGGATCGACATAGAGGATCGACATGAAGCAGTGATATGGAGGAGTGACATGGAGGAGCAAGATGGAGGATCAACATGGAGGAGCAACAAGGTGGATCGACCTGGAGGAGTGACATGGAGGAATGACATGGTGAAGATGGAGGAGTGACATGGAGGAGAGACATGGAAGATTGACATGGAGGATCGTCATGGAGGAGTGACATTCTGGAGTTAATTCTGAATTGACATTCTGAAGTGATATGGAGGAGTGACATGGAGGAGCGACATGGAGGAGGGACATGGAGGAGTAACAATCTGGAGTTAAATTCTGGAGTAACATTCTGGAGTTAAATCTGGATTGACATTCTGGAGTGACATGGAGGAGCGACATACTGGAGTTACATGGAGGAATGACATGGAGGAGTGATATGGAGGAACAAGGAGGTGCGACATGGAGGATCGACATGAATAAGTGACATGGAGGAGCGACACGGTGGAGTGACATGGAAGATATGGAGGAGTGACATGGAGAATTGACATTGAGTAGTGACATGGAGGAGTGACAAGGAGGAGCGACACGGAGGAATAACATGAAGGATCTACATGGAGGAGCGACATGGAGGATTGAGAGGAGTGACATGGAGGAGCAACATGACATGGAGGAGCAACATGGAGTATCGACCTGGAGGATCAACATGGAGGAGTGACTTGGAGGAGTGACATGGAGGAGTGAAATGGAGGAGCGACATTGAGGATCGACATGGAGGTTTGACATGGAGGATCGACATGGAGGAGTGACATGGAGGAGTGACATGGAGGATCGACATGGAGGAGTGACATGGAGGATCGACATGGAAGAGTGACATGGAGGAGCGACATGGAAGAGCGACATGGAGGAGCTACATGGAGGAGCTACATCGCGGAGCGACATGGAAGACTGACAACGAGGAGGTACATTCTGGAGGGAGATGGTGGAGCGACATTCTGGAGTGACATGGAGGAGCGACATAGAGGATCGACATGGAGGAGTGTCAAGGTTGATCGACATGGAGGAGTGACATGGAAAAGTGACATGGTAGAGATGAAGGAGAGACATGGAAGATCGACATGGAGGATCGACATGGTGGAGCGACTTTCTGGAGTGACATGGAGGAGAGACATTCTGGAGTGACATGGAGGAGCGACATCGAAGAACGACATGGAGGAGTAACATGTAGGATCTAAATGGAGTAGTGACATGAAGGATCGACATGGAGGAGCGATATGGAGGATCAACAAGGAGGAGTCGACATGGATTATTGACAAGGAGTACTGACATGTAGGAGTGACATTCTACAGTTAAATTCTGGTGTGAAATTCTGGAGTGAAATGTAGGATCTACATGGAGGAGTGACATGGAGGATCGACATGGAGGAGCGACATAGAGGATCCACAATTGAGGAGTGTCAATGTTGATCGACATGGAGGAGTGACATGGAGAAGAGATATGGAAGATTGACATGGAGGATCGTCATGGAGGAGTGACATTCTGGAGTTAAATCTAGATTGACATGGAGGAGCGACATTCTGGAATTAAATCTGTATTGACATGGAGGAGCGACATTCTAGAGTGACATAGAGGAGTGACATGGTGGAGTGATATGGATGAGCAAAGAAGAGCGACATGGAGGATCGACATGTGTCGATAAGGAAGACATGGAGTAGTGACATGGAGGAGTGACATGGAGGATCGACATTGAGCAGTGACATGGAGGAGTGACATTTTGGAGGGACATTCTGGAGGGACATTCTGGATTGACATTGATAAGAGATATGGAGGGTTGACATAGAGAAGTAACATGAAGGATCTAAATGGAGGAGCTACATGGAGGAGGTAAATAGGGGAGTGACATGGAAGACATGGAGCAGTGAAATGGAGGAGCAACATCGAGGATCGACATGGAGGATCGACATGGAGCAGTGACATGGAGGAGCGACATGGAGGATCGACATGGAGGAGTGACATGGAGGAGTGACATGGAGGTTCGACATGGAGGAGTCGACATGAAGTATTGACAAGGAGGACTGACATGGAGGAGTGACATTCTACAGTTAAATTCTGGAGTAAAATTCTGGAGTGACATGTAGGATCTACATACAGGAGTGACATGGAGGATCGACATGGAGGAGCTACATAGAGGATCGACATGGAGGAGCAACATGGTGGATCGACATGGAGGAGTGACATGGAGGAGTGACATGGTAGAGATGAAGGAGTGACATGGAGGAGAGACATAGAAGATCGACATGGAGAATCGACATCGAGGAGAGACATTCTGGAGTTAAATCTGGATTGACATTGTGGAGTGACATGGAGTAGTGACATTCTGGAGTGACATGGTGGAGTGATATGGATGAGCAAGGAGGAGCGACATGGAGGACATGTGTCGACATGGAAGACATGGAGGAGTGACATGGAGGAGTGACATGGTAGAGATGGAGGAGTGACATGGAGGAGAGACATAGAAGATCGACATGGAGAATCGACATCGAGGAGTGACATTCTGGAGTTAAATCTGGATTGACATTCTGGAGTGACATGGAGTAGTGACATTCTGGAGTGACATGGTGGAGTGATATGGATGAGGAAGGAGGAGCGACATGGAGGATCGAAATGGAAGACATGGAAGACATGGAGGAGTGACATGGAGTATCGACATTGAGAAGTGACATGGAGGAGCGACATTCTGGAGTGACATGGACGAGCGACATGGAAGATCGACATGGAGGAGTAACATGTAGGATCTAAATGGAGGAGTGACATGAAGGATTGACTTGGAGGAGCGATATGTAGGATCAACAAGGAGGAGTCGACATGGAGTATTGACAAGGAAAACTGACATGGATGAGTGACATTCTACATTTAAATTCTGGAGTGAAATTCTGGAGTGAAATGTAGGATCTACGTGGAGGAGTGACATTGAGGATCGACATGGAGGAGCGACATAGAAGATCGACATGGAGGAGTGACATGGAGGAGCGACATGGAGGTTCGACATGGAGGAGTCGACATGGAGTATTGACAAGGAGGACTGACATGGAGGAGTGACATTCTACAGTTAAATTCTGGAGTAAAATTCTGGAGTGACATGTAGGATCTACATATAGGAGTGACATGGAGGATCGACATGGAGGAGCTACAACAAGGTGGATCGATATGGAGGAGTGACGTGTAGGATCTACATGTAGGAGTGACATGAAGGATCGACATGGAGGAGCTACATAGAGGATCGACATGGAGGAGCAATATGGAGGATCGACAAGGAGGAGTGACATGGAGGAGTGACATGGTAGAGATGGAGGAGTGACATGGAGGAGAGACATAGAAGATCGACATGGAGGATCGACATGGAGGAGTGACATTCTGGAGTTAAATCTGGATTGACATTCTGGAGTGACATGGAGTAGTGACATTCTGGAGTGACATGGTGGAGTGATATGGATGAGCAAGGAGGAGCGACATGGAGGATCGACATGTGTCGACATGGAAGAAATGGAGGAGTTACATGGAGGATCGATATTGAGCAGTGACATTGAGGAGTGACAAAGAGGAGCGACATGGAGGAGCGACACGGAGGAGTTACATTTTGGAGTGACATGGAGGAGCAACATTCTGGAGTGACATTGGTGAGAGATATGGAGGATTGACATAGGGAAGCGACATGAAGGAGTAACAAGGAGGAGCGACATGGAGGAGCGACATCGAGCAGTGACATGGAAGTGTGACATGGAGGAGTGACATTGAGGATCAACATGGAGGAGCGACATGGTGGAGCGACATGGAGGATCGACATGGAGGAGTGACATGGAGAATCAACATGGAGGAGTGACATGGAGGAGCGACAAGGATGATCGACATGGAGGAGTGACATGGAGGAGTGATATGTAAGACAGGGAGGAGTGACATGGAGGAGGAATATGGAGGAGTGACATTCTGGAGTGACTTTCAGGGGGACATTCTGGAGTGACATGGAGGTATCGACATTGAGCAGTAATATCGAGGAGTGACAATGAGGAGCGACATGGAGGAGTGACATGGAGGAGCGACATGGAGGATTGACATGAAGGAGTAACATGAAGGATCTACATGGAGGAGGTACATGGGGGAGTGACATGGAAGACATGGAGGAGTGACATGGAGGAGTGACATGGAAGACATGGAGTAGTGACATGGTGGAGCAACATGGAGGATCGAAATGGAGGATCGACATGGAGCAGTGACATGGACGAGTGACATGAAAGTTCTACATGGAGGAGCGACATGGTTGAGTGACATGGAGGAGTGACATGTATGATTGACATGGAGGAGTGACATGGAGGAGTGATGTGGAAGACAGGGAGGAATGACATGTAGGAGCAAAATAGAGGATCGACATGGAGCAGTGACATGGAGGAGGGATCTGGAGGAGTAGCATTCTGGAGCGACATTCTGGAGTGACATGGAGGAGTGACATGGAGGAGAGACATGGAGGATCGACATGGAGGAGTGACATGGAGGATCGACATGAAGGAGTCAAATGGAGGAGCTACATGGTGGAGCGATATCGCGGAGCGACATGGAAGACTGACAACGAGGAGGTACATTCTGGAGGTACATGGTGGAGCGACATTCTGGAGTGACATGGAGAAGCGACATTCTGGAGTGACATGGAGGAGAGACATGGAGGAGCTACATGGCGGAGTGACATGGAGGAGTGACATGTAGCATTGACATGGAGGAGTTACATAGAGGAGTGATATGGAGGAGCAAGGAGGAGCGACATGGAGGATAAACATGGGGGAGTGACTAGGAGGAGCCACATTCTGTAGTGACATGGAGGAGTGAAATGGAGGAGCGAAATGGAGGATCGAGATGGAGGAGTGACATGGAGGAGAAACATAGAAGAGTTACATGGAGGAGCTACATAAGGAGCAACATCACGGAGCGATTTGGAGGACTGACATGGAGGAATTACATTCTGGAGGGACAAGAAGGAGCGACATTCTGGAATGACATGGAGGAGCGACATTCTGTAGTGACATGGAAGACATGGAATGACATGGAGTAGTAACAAGGAGGAGCGACATGGAGGAGCGACATGGCGGAATGACATGGAGGAGTGACATGGAGGATTGACATGGAGGAGTTACATAGAGGTGTGACGTGGACGAAAGGGAGGAGTGACATGGAGGAGCGACTGGAGGAGCGAAATAGAGGATCGACAAGGAGCAGTGACATGGAGGAGGGATCTGGAGGAGTAGCATTCTGGAGCGACATTCTGGAGTGACATGGCGGAGTGACATGGAGGAGAGACATGGAGGATCGACATGGAGGAGTGACATGGAGGATCGACATGAAGGAGTCAAATGGAGGAGCTACATGGTGGAGCGATATCGCGGAGCGACATGGAAGACTGACAACGAGGAGGTACATTCTGGAGGGACATGGTGGAGCAACATTCTGGAGTGACATGGAGGAGCGACATGGAGGAGCGAAATTGAGGATCGAGATGGAGGAGTGACATGGAGGAGAAACATAGAGGTGTGACGTGGACGAAAGGGAGGAGTGACATGGAGGAGCGACTGGAGGAGCGAAATAGAGGATCGACATGGAGGAGTGACATTGAGGAGGGACATGGAGGAGTGACATTCTGGAGTGACATGGAGGAGCGACATGGAGGAGCGAAATTGAGGATCGAGATGGAGGAGTGACATGGAGGAGAAACATAGAAGAGTTTCATGTAGGAGCTACATGAGGAGCAACATTACGGATCGACTTGGAGGACTGACATTGAGGAATGACATTCTGGAGGGACATGGAGGAGCGACATTCTGGAGTGACATGGATGAGCGACATTCTGGAGTGACATGGAGGAGCAACATTCTGGAGTGACATTGAGGAGCGACATGTGGAAATTAACATGGAGTAGTAACATGAAGGATCTACATGGCGGAGCGACATTGAGGAGGTACATGAGAGAGTGACATGGAAGACATGGAGGAGTGACATGGAGTAGCAACATGGAGGATCGACGATCGATATGGAGCAGTGACATGGAGGAGTGACAAGGATGAGCCACATGAAGGAGTAACAAGGAGGAGCTAGATGGAGGAGTGACATGGAGCATCGACATGGAGGAGTGACATGGAGGAGTGACATAGGAGATGGAGGAGTGACATGTAGGAAAGAAATGGAGGTGTTAAATTGAATATCGACATGGAGGAGGGATATGGAGGAGTTACATTCTAGAGTGACATTCTGGATGAACATTCCGGAGTGATGTGGAGGAGTGATATGGAGGATGGACATATACGATTGACATGGAGTAGGTACATGGAGGAGTTACATTCTGGAGTTAAATTCTGGAGTGACTTCTGGAGTGACATGGAGGAGCAACATTCTACAGTGACATGGAGGAGTGATATGGATGAGCAATTAGGGGCGACATGGAGGAGCGACATGGAGCAGTGACATGGAGGATCGACATGGAAGAGGGACATGGAGGACTGACATTCTGGAGTTATATTCTGGAGGGACATTCTGGAGAGACATGAAGGAGTGACATGGAGGATCGACATGGAGGAGTGACATGGAGGAGTGACATTCTGGAGTTAAATTCTGGAGTGAAATTCTGGAATGGCATGGAGGAGCAACATTCTAGAGCGACATGGAGGAGTAACAAGGAGGAGCGACATGGAGGATCGAAATGGAGGATTGAAATGAAGCACTGACATGGAGGAGTGACATGGAATTCTTACATGGAGGAGTGACATGGAGGATCGACATGGAGGAGTGACATGGAGGAGCGACATGGTGGAGTGACATGGAGGAGTGAAATGTAGGATTGACATGGAGGAGTTACATGGAGGAGTGACGTGGAAGACAGGGAGGAATGACATGGAGGAGCACAATTGATGATCGACATGGAGCAGTGACATGGAGGAAGGACATGGAGGAGTGACATGGAGGATTGTCATGGAAGACATGGAGGAGTGACATGGAGGAATTACTTGGAGAAGTCACAGGAAGGAGGGACATGGAGGAGCGACATTCTGGGTTGACATTCTGGAGTGACATGGAGGATCGAAATTCTGGAGTCTCATGGAGGAGTGACATGTAGGCAAAAGGATGTGCGACATGGTGGATCAACATGGAGAATTGACATGGAGGAGTGACATGGAGGAGTGACATGGAGTAGCAAGTTGGAGGAGTGTCATGGAGTATCGACATGGAGGAGCGACATAGAGGAGGGACATGGAGGAGCTACATTCTGGGTTGACATTCTGGAGTGACATGTAGGAGTGACATGGAGGAGTGACATACTGGAGTGGCATGGAGGAGTGACATGGAGGAACAAGGATGAGCGACATGGTAGGTCGACATGGAGGTGTGACATGGAGTAGCAACTTGTAGGAGTGACATGGAGGATCGACATGGAGGAGTGACATTGAGGCACTCCTCAATGTCGACATTAAGGAGTGACATGGAGGAGAGACTTGGAGGAGGGACATGGAGGAGGGAAATTTTGTAGTGATGAGGAGGAGCAACATGGAGGAGTGACATGGAGGAGCAAGGATGAGCGAAATGAAGGATCGACATGGAGTAGAGACATGGAGGAGCGGCATAAAGCAGTGACATGGAGGAGTGACATGGAGGAGCGACATGCAGGATCGACATGGAGGAGTGACATGGAGCAGTGACTTGCAGGATAAACATGAAGGAGTGACATGGAGGATCAAAATGGAGGAGCGACATGAAGGAGCGAAATGGAGGAGTGACATGCAGGATCAACATGGAGGAGCGACATGGAGGATCAAAATGGAGGAGCGACATGAAGGAGCGACATGGAGGACTGATATGGAGTAGCAACATGGTGGAGCGACATGGAGGAGTGTCATGGAGGAGCGACATTGAGGAGTGACAAGAAGAAGTGACATGGAGGAGTGACATGGAGGAGTGACACTGAGGAGTGACAAGAAGAAGTGACATGGAGGAGTGACATGGAGGATTGACATGGAGGAGTGTCATTGAAGACATGGAGTAGTGACATGGAGGAGTTACATTGAGGAGTCACAGGAAGGAGGTACATAGAGGAGCGACATTCTGGAGTGACATGGAGGAGTGACATGGAGGAGCAAGGATGAGTGACATGGAGTATTAACTTGGAGAAGTGACATGGAGAATCGACATGGAGGAGTGACATGGAGGATTGACTATGAGGAGTGACAAGAAGTAGTGACATGGAGTAGTGACATGGAGGATTGACATGGAGGAGTGACATGGAGGATTGATATGGAGGAGTGACATGAAGTAGCAAGTTGGAGGATTGACATGGAGGATCGACATGGAGGAGCGACATGGAGGAGGTACATGGAGGAGCTACATTCTGGGTTGACATTCTGGACTGACATTCTGGAGTGACATGTAGGAGTGACATGGAGGAGTGACATTCTGGAGTGACATGGAGGAGTGACATGGAGGAACAAGGATGAGCGACATGGTGGGTCGACATGGTGTGACATGGAGTAGCAACTTGTAGGAGTGACATGGAGGATCGACATGGAGGAGTGACGTTGAGCCACTCCTCAATGTCGACATTTAGGAGTGACATTGAGGAGAGACTTGGAGGAGGGACATGGAGGAGGGAAATTTTGGAGTAACGAGGAGGAGCGACATGGAGGAGTGACATGGAGGAGCAAGGATGAGCGACATGGAGGATCGACATGGAGTAGAGACATGGAGGAGCGGCATAAAGCAGTGACATGGAGGAGTGACATGGAGGAGCGACATGGAGGATTGACATGGAGGAGCGACATGGAGGAGGTACATGGAGCAGTGACTTGCAGGATCAACATGAAGGAGTGACATGGAGGATCAACATGGAGGAGCGACATGGAGGAGCGACATGGAGGAGTGACATGGAGGATCAACATGGAGGAGTGACATGGAGGAGCAACAAGGATGATCGACATGCAGGAGTGACATGGAGGAGTGACATGGAGGAGTGTCATGGAAGACATGGAGTAGTGACATGGAGGAGTTACATTGAGGAGTCACAGGAAGGAGGGACATGGAGGAGCGACATTCTGGAGTGACATGGAGGAGTGACATGGAGGAGCAATAATGAGGGACATGGTGGATCGACATGGAGGAGTGACATGGAGTATTAACTTGGAGGAGTGACATGGAGAATCGACATGGAGGAGTGACATGGAGGAGTCACTATGAGGAGTGACATGAAGAAGTGACATGGAGTAGTGACATGGAGGAGTGACATTGAGGAGCGACATGGAGGAGTAACATTGAGGAGTGACAAGAAGAAGTGACATGGAGGAGTGACATGGAGGAGTGACATTGAGGAGTGACAAGAAGAAGTGACATGGAGGAGTGACATGGAGGAGTGACATTGAGGAGTGACAAGAAGAACTGACATGGAGGAGTGACATGGAGGATTGACATGGAGGAGTGACATTGAGGAGTGACAAGAAGAACTGACATGGAGGAGTGACATGGAGGATTGACATGGAGGAGTGACATGGAGGAGTGTCATGGAAGACATGGAGTAGTGACATGGAGGAGTTACATTGAGGAGTCACAGGAAGGAGGTACATAGAGGAGCGACATTCTGGAGTGACATGGAGGAGTGACATGGAGGAGCAATAATGAGGGACATGGTGGATCGACATGGAGGAGTGACATGGAGTATTAACTTGGAGGAGTGACATGGAGAATCGACATGGAGGAGTGACATGGAGGAGTCACTATGAGGAGTGACATGAAGAAGTGACATGGAGTAGTGACATGGAGGATTGACATTGAGGAGCGACATGGAGGAGTAACATTGAGGAGTGACAAGAAGAAGTGACATGGAGGAGTGACATGGAGGAGTGACATTGAGGAGTGACAAGAAGAAGTGACATGGAGGAGTGACATGGAGGAGTGACATTGAGGAGTGACAAGAAGAACTGACATGGAGGAGTGACATGGAGGATTGACATGGAGGAGTGACATTGAGGAGTGACAAGAAGAACTGACATGGAGGAGTGACATGGATGATTGACATGGAGGAGTGACATGGAGGAGTGTCATGGAAGACATGGAGTAGTGACATGGAGGAGTTACATTGAGGAGTCACAGGAAGGAGGTACATAGAGGAGCGACATTCTGGAGTGACATGGAGGAGTGACATGGAGGAGCAAGGATGAGGGACATGGTGGATCGACATGGAGGAGTGACATGGAGTATTAACTTGGAGAAGTAACATGGAGAATCGACATGGAGGAGTTACATGGAGGAGTGACTATGAGGAGTGACAAGAAGAAGTGACATGGAGTAGTGACATGGAGGATTGATATGGAGGAGTGACATGGAGGAACAAGGATGAGCGACATGGTGGGTCGACATGGAGGTGTGACATGGAGTAGCAACTTGTAGGAGTGACATGGATGATCGACATGGAGGAGTGACATTGAGGCACTCCTCAATGTCGACATTAAGGAGTGACATGGAGGAGAGACTTGGAGGAGGGACATGGAGGAGGGACATTTTGGAGTGACAAGGAGGAGCGACATGGAGGAGTGACATGGAGGAGCAAGGATGAGCGACATGGAGGATCGACATGGAGTAGAGACATGGAGGAGCGGCATAAAGCAGTGACATGGAGGAGTGACATGGAGGAGCGACATGCAGGATCGACATGGAGGAGTGAAATGGAGCAGTGACTTGCAGGATAAACATAAAGGAGTGACATGGAGGATCAACATGGAGGAGCGACATGGAGGAGCGAAATGGTGGAGTGACATGTAGGATCAACATGGAGGAGCAACATGGAGGAGCAAAATGGAGGATTGACATGGAGAAGCGACAAGGAGGAGTGACATGGATGATCAACATGTAGGGTTGACATGGATGATCGACATGGAGGAGCGACATGGAGGATTGATATGGAGTAGCGACATGGAGGAGCGACATGGAAGAGTGTCATGGAGGAGCGACATTGAGGAGTGACAAGAAGAAGTGACATGGAGGAGTGACATTGAGGAGTGACAAGAAGAAGTGACATGGAGGAGTGACATGGAGGATTGACATGGAGGAGTGACATGGAGGAGTGACATGTAGTATTGGCATGCAGGTGTGACATGGAGGATTGACATGGAGGAGTGTCATGGAAGACATGGAGTAGTGACATGGAGGAGTTACATTGAGGAGTCACAGGAAGGAGGTACATAGAGGAGCGACATTCTGGAGTGACATGGAGGAGTGACATGGAGGAGCAAGGATGAGGGACATGGTGGATCGACATGGAGGAGTTACATGGAGTATTAACATGGAGGAGTGACATGGAGAATCGACATGGAGGAGTGACATGGAGGAGTCACTATGAGGAGTGACATGAAGGAGCGACATGGAGGAGTGACATGTAGGATCGACATGCAGGAGTGACATGGAGGAGTGACATGGAGGAGTGACATGGAGGAGTGTCATGGAAGACATGGAGTAGTGACATGGAGGAGTTGTATTGAGGAGTCACAGGAAGGAGGGACATAGAGGAGCAACATTCTGGAGTGACATGGAGGAGTGACATGGAGGAGCAAGGATGAGGGACATGGTGGATCGACATGGAGGAGTTACATGGAGTATTAACATGGAGGAGTGACATGGAGAATCGACATGGAGGAGTCACTATGAGGAGTGACATGGAGGAGCGACATGGAGGAGTGACATGTAGGATCGACATGCAGGAGTGACATGGAGGAGTGACATGGAGGAGTGACATGGAGGAGTGTCATGGAAGACATGGAGTAGTGACATGGAGGAGTTGTATTGAGGAGTCACAGGAAGGAGGGACATAGAGGAGCAACATTCTGGAGTGACATGGAGGAGTGACATGGAGGAGCAAGGATGAGGGACATGGTGGATCGACATGGAGGAGTGACATGGAGTAGCAAGTTGGAGGAGCAACATCTAGGATCTACATGGAGGATAGACATGGAGAAGTGACATGGATTAGCGACATCTAGGATCTACATGGAGGAGCAACATGGAGGAGTAAAATGGAGGAGTGACATGGAGCATAGACATGGAGGAGTGACATTGAGGAGTAACATTAAGGAGTGACATGGAGGAGTGACTTGGAGGAGGTCAAAGGAGGAGGGACATTTTGGAGTGACAAGGAGGAGCGACATGGAGGAGTGACATGGAGGAGCAAGGATGAGCGACATGGAGGATTGACATGGAGTAGAGACATGGAGGAGTGGCATGAAGCAGTGATATGGAGGAGTGACATGGAGGAGCGACATGGAGCAGTGACATGCAGGATCGACATGGAGGAGGGAGATTCTTGATTGACATGGAGTAGCGACATTGAGGAGTGACATGGAGGAGCAAGTATGAGCGACATGGAGGATCGACATGGAGGAGCGACATGTAGGTTCTACATGGAAGAGCAACATGGAGGAGTGAAATGGAGGAGTGACATGGAGGATCGACATGGAGGACTGACATGGAGGAGCGACATGGAGAAGCAACATGGAGGAGTCACATTCTGGAGTGACATTCTGGTGTGACATGGAGGAGCGATGTGGAAGAGTAACATGGAGGAGTAAGAATGAGCGACATGGACGATCAACATGGAGGAGTGACATTGAGGACTGACATGGAGAAGTGACATGTAGGATCGACATGGAGCATTGATATGAAGGAGTGACATGAAGGAGCGACATGGAGGAGTGACATGTAGCATCGACATGCAGGAGTGACATGGAGGAGTGTCATGGAAGACATGGAGTAGTGACATGGAGGAGTTACATTGAGGAGTTACAGGAAGGAGGGACATGTAGGAGCGACATTCTGGGTTGACATTTTGAAGTGACATGGAGGAGCGACATTCTGGAGTGACATAGAGTAGCGACATGGAGGACTGACATTGAGCAGTGACATGTCGGAGTGACATGGAAGATTGGCAATGAAGGAGTGACAAGGAAGACATGGATGAGTGACATGGAGGAGCGACATGTATGATCGACATAGCGGACTGACATGGAGGAGCGACATGGAGCAGTGATATGAAGGAGTGTCATGGAGGAGTGACATGGAGGATTGACATGGAGGATCAACATGGAGGAGTGACATGGTGGAGTTACATTGAGGAATGACAAGAAGAAGTGACATGGAGGAGTGACATCGAGGATTGACATGGAAGAGCGACATGGAGGAGTGACATGTAGGATCGACAAACAGGAGTGACATGGACGAGTGACATGGAGGAGTGACGTTGTTGATCGACATGAAGGACTGAAATGGAAAAGCTACATGGAGAAGCGACATAGAGGAGCGACATGGAGAATCGACATGGAGGAGTTACATTGAGGAGTGACATTAAGGAGTGACATGGAGAAGTGACATGGAGGTGGGACATAGAGGAGGGAGATTCTGGATTGACATCGAGTAGCGACATGGAGGAGTGACATGGAGGAGCAAGGATGAGCGACATGGAGGATCGACATGGAGGAGCGACATGTAGGTTCTTCATGGAAGAGCAAAATGAAGGAATGAAATGGAGGAGTGACATGGAGTATCGACATGGAGGACTGACATGGAGAAGCGACATGGAGGAATTACTTGGAGGAGTCACAGGAAGGAGGGACATGGAGGAGCGACATTCTGGGTTGACATTCTGGATTGACATGGAGGAGTGACATGGAGGAGCCAGGATGAGCGACATGTTGGATCGATATGGAGGAGTGACATGGAGGATTGATATGGAGGAGTGACATAGAAAAGGTAACATTAAGAGGTAACATGGAGAAGCGACATGGAGGAGTGACATTTAGGACCTACATGGAGGAGCAACATGGAGGAGAGACATGGGGGATCGACATGGACGAGTGACCTGGAGGAGCAAAATGCAGAAGAAACTTGGAGGAGTGACATGAAGCAGTGACATGGAGTAGTGACTTGGAGGAGGGACATGGAGGAGGGACATTTTGGAGTGACAAGGAGGAGCGACATGAAGGAGTGACATTCCTGAGTGACATTCTGGAATGACATTGAGGAGCATCACTCTGGACTGACATTGAGAAGCAACATGGAGGAGTGCCATGGAGGAGCAAAGCGGAGCAACATGGAAGATCGACATTGAGGACTGTCATGAAGGAGTGACATGGAGGATCGAAATAGAGCAGTGATATGAAGGAGTGACATGGATTAGTAACATAGAGGAACGACATGGAGGATTGACATGGACGAGCGACATGGAGGAGTTACATGTGGGATCGACATGCAGGAGTAACATGGATGAGTGACATGGAGGATTGTCATGGAAGACATGGAGGAGTGACATGGAGGAGTTACATGGAGGAGTTACATGGAGGAGTCACAGGAAGGAGGGACATGTAGGAGCGACATTCTGGGTTGACATTCTGGAGTGACATGGAGTAGCAAGGATGAGCAAGGATGAGTGACATGGTGGATCGACATGGAGGAGAGACATGGAGTAGCAACTTGGAGGAGTGACATTCTGGAGTGACATGGAGGAGCTACATTCTGGGTTGACATTCTGGAGTGACATGTAGGAGTGACATTCTGGAGTGACATGGAGGACCAACTTGGAGGAGTGACATGGAGGATCGACATGGAGAAGCGACATGGAGGAGCGACATCTAGGATCTACATGGAGGATCAACATTCAGGAGTGACATGGAGGAGTGTCATGGAAGACATGGAGTAGTGACATGGAGGAGTTATATTGAGGAGTCACAGGAAGGAGGGACATGGAGGAGCGACATTCTGGGGTGACATGGAGGAGCGACATTCTGGAGTGACATAGAGGAGCGACATGGAGGAGCAGTGACATGTCGGAGTGACATGGAGGAGTGACATGGAAGATCGACATGGAGGAGTGACAAGGAAGACATGGATGAGTGACATGGAGGAGCGACATGTAGGATCGACATAGAGGATCGACATGGAGGAGTGACATGAAGGATCAACATGGAGGATCGAGATGGATGAGTGACATGGAGGAGGGACAAGGAGGAGTGACATACTGGAGTGACATTCTTGAGTGACATTCTGGAATGACATGGAGGAGCGATATTCTGGAGTGTCATGGAGGAGCAACATGGAGGATTGACATGGAGGAGCATGGAGGATCGACATGGAGCAGTGATACGTATGAGTGACATGGAGGAGTGACAAGGAGGAGCGACATGGAGGAGTTTAATGGAGGCGTGACATGGAGGATCAATCATAGTTTAGCATATCGAAAGATTTCATGATAAAAATTCATTCTAAAGTATGTCAAAAAATGTCATTAAAAAAAGTAATAGTGTAGTGTTTTGAAATTTTCTTGAAAAAAAAGTCATACTTGAAAGTTTTTGACATACTTTCATGAAAAGAAATCATAGCGTAGCATGTCGAAAAATTTCTTGAGAAAAATTAATTGTATAACGTTTAAAATTTTCTTGAAAAAAAGTTAAAGTATAGCTTGTCGAAAAATTTCCTGAAAAAAATTTTTAGTTTAGTATGTCGAAAAATGTCATGAAAAAAAATAATTGTATAATAAATCAAAAAATATCTTGAAAAAAAGTCATAGTATAGTCATCGAGAAATTCCATGAAAAGAAATCATAGCATAGTCTGTCAAAAACAATTCATGAAAAAAAAGTCATACTATATTGTATATCAAAAAATTTCATGAAATAAACTTCATTGTATAATATTTCGAAAAATTTCATTAATAAAAGTCATTGTGTAATATCTCGAAAAATGTCTTGAAAAAAGTCAAAGAATACTATGTCAAAAAATTTCATGAAAAAAAGTCAAAGTGTAACGGTGTAAAGTAAGTAAGAGTGTTTTTTATTAATACAGTTAAAGTCATATTTAATTTTGGACAACCAGCCATTTTTTCTGAAGAGCTTTTATTTTATAAACAGTGCATCTATTATTGCGGACAGCCAGGGCTTTTATTTTGAATTACATGCATGTGCACTGTGGGTAACCTACAGCAGAAAGAGACTGTGATGCTGTGGGTAAGTTGGTCCGTTGCCAGCTCCGCTATAATAAGTTGTTAGTAATATTACTAACAACTTGAAAAAAAGTTGTAAAAAGCTGTTTTTTAAACAGCAATTGAAAAAATAATGAAGCCAAGGTGTGGATGGGCCTGTGGCACACGAGCCATTCCCTGGACCTGAGCCTGTTCTGCTCTATAATTAAAGTTGTTACACAGTGTGGAAAAGTGTTCAATCATTTCTGTTTGTTGAGCAGAACGTGCCCGCTGTGTTCCGTGGCGTTCCTGGAGGTGGCAGCAGAGCATAGTTAGCTGCATGTGGGCCTCTTCTGTTGTTGAGGAAAGATAAAAACTAAGGGACATTTGGAGTTTAGGGTAAAGAAACACACTAGCTATACTTGTAAACATTACATTTAATTCATTTTAAATTGATATAACTATGTGGATGTGGAAATATGTTTTATGTATTTGATGTTTATGCTTTTACAATGTAATTGTAACCTGTGTTGAAATGTACCACTATACAATCACAATGTACAACTCTAGTTTTCATCACTAAACTTGCGTTAACTGTCTTTCTCATCCAAAACCACTCAGGAACGCATTTCTCCTCAAGAAACACTGAAACGTGCATTTATATGAAGGATATATGATTTATTTACAGAAACACATCTGTTATACTGGAAACATACAAAAAAGAGACAGAATATGAAAATAAACATTGTTTTCTCAAATTTTACATTAGAATTCGCTTCCAAGTATCGAATCTTCATTCTGAGCTCAATTCTATGCAAAACT
This sequence comes from Sebastes miniatus, assembly GCA_916701275.1. NCBI lineage: Eukaryota > Metazoa > Chordata > Actinopteri > Perciformes > Sebastidae > Sebastes > Sebastes miniatus. Next base: position 33,232 of record CAKALS010000443.1, on the reverse strand, counting down.
CTTGTTTTCATCACTAAAATCAGTTAATATCTCTTTCTCTCCAATAAACCACACGGAAAAGCATTTCTCCTCAAGAAACACTGAAAAGTGCATTTATATGAAAATGATGTGATTTCTTCAGAAAAGAAATCTCTTTTATTGGAAAACAAATTGCAAAACAGGATGAAAATGAAAGGGAATATATTTTTACAATTTTTTTACATAATAGTTGGCCTTTCTGCATCAAACCTTCACACTGACCTCAATTCCATGTAAAACTTTAGTTTTCATCACTAAACTTGCTTAAACTGTTTTAAAAAAAAATCCATTGTATGATATGTCAAAAGATTTCATGAAAAAAAAGTCATAGGCATGTCGAAAAAAATCCATGAAATAAATTAAATTGTATAATATGTTGAAAAAAATCATTTAAAAAAATGTATAGTATATGTCGAAAAATTTCTTGGAAAAAAAGTCAAAGTATAGTATTTCAAAAAATGTCATGAAAAAAAGTTATACTACTACTAAATATTTTGAATTTTTTTTGAAAAAAAGTCATACTATGTTGTATATCGAAAGATTTCATGAAAATAATTCATAGCAAAAATTAATTGTATAACATGTCGAACAAAGTTAAACTATATCGTGTCGAAAAATTTCATGAAAAAAATTTATTGTATAATAAATCGAAAAATGTCTTGAAAAAAAGTCATAGTATAGTCGAAAAAAATCATTGTATAAAATATCGAAAAAAATCATGAAAAAAAAGTACCGTATAAGATGTCGAAAATTTTCTTGAAGAAAAGTCAAAGTATAGTTTTTCAAAAAATGTCATGAAAAAAAAGTTATAGTATAGCATTTTGAAATTTTTTGGTAAAAAATACAATATTGTATATATCATATGTTGAAAAAAATTAATGAAAAAAAGTCTAATTCTAATTCAAAGTTTCCAAATTCAGCCCGTGATGTTGTGGTCAGCTGCACTGTCCCCGATGAAAAAAGCATAAACTTGTAGTGTGCCGCCACTTTTTTTGAGTTATCGGTGTGAAGCATGCCCCTCGTTTCATTTTCTTCATCCCCAGCGTGACAGAAGCCACAGCGCTGGCCGCCATCTCCCGGGCTGGCCCGAAGAGGGGACCTGTCCTGATGGGAGGAACTCTCCTCGTCTGCAGCCTGCGAGGAAGTGGAACGGGCGTCTTCCGATTTGCCACGAGATCCCGCCTTGGCCATCCCCTTCTCAAACCTTCCACTGCCCATACTTTGTGGAGGCAATGAGTCTGAATCATTGGCCAAAAAAAAAGTCAATAGAAGTTTTTTCAGACTTCTATTGACTGACATTTTTAAGATTTTTTTTCCAGACTTTTTTTGTCTGACATTTTTCAGATCTTTTTTTCAGATCTTTTTTTTCAAACTTTTTTTTCAGACATTTTCAGATCATTTTTTTTCGGACATTTTTTTCAGACTTTTTTTGTCCGAAATTTTTCAGACTTTTTTTGTCCGACATTTTTCAGATCTTTTTTTCAGAACTTTTTTTTCAGACATTTTCAGATCTTTTTTTTCGGACAGTTTTTTCAGACTTCTTTTGTCCGACATTTTTCAGACTTTTTTTGTCCGACATTTTTCAGATCTTTTTTTTTCAGACTTTTTTTGTCCGACATTTTTCAGACCTTTTTTTCAGATCTTTTTTTTCAGACTTCTTTTGTCCGACATTTTTCAGACTTTTTTTTCAGACATTTTCAGATATTTTTTTCAGACTTTTTTTGTTCGACAATTTTGAGATCTTTTTTTCCAGACTTTTTTTGTCCGACAATTTTCAGATCTTTTTTTTCAGACTTTTTTTGTCCTACAATTTTCAGATCTTTTTTTTCAGACTTTTTTTATCCAACATTTTTCAGATCTTTTTTTCAGATCTTTTTTTTCAGACTTTTTTTTCAGACATTTTCAGATCTTTTTTTTCGGACAGTTTGTTCAGACTTCTTTTGTCCGACAATTTTGTCCACAATCTTTTTTTTCAGACTTTTTTTGTCCAACATTTTTCAGATCTTTTTTTCAGATCTTTTTTTTCAGACTTCTTTTGTCCGACATTTTTCAGATCTTTTATTTCAGACTTTTTTTCGAAATTTTCAGATCTTTTTTTTCTGACAGTTTTTTCAAACTTCTTTTGTCCGACATTTTTCAGAATTTTTTTTCGGGCTTTTTTTCAGACATTTTTCAGTCTTTTTTTTCAGACTTTTTTTCTGGCTTTTTGTCCAACATTTTTTAGACATTTTCAGATCTTTTTTTTCGGACAGTTTTTTCAGACTTCTTTTGTCCGACATTTTTCAGACTTTTTTTGTCCGACATTTTTCAGATCTTTTTTTCAGATCTTTTTTTTCAGACTTTTATTTCAGACATTTTCAGATCTTTTTTTCAGATCTTTTTTTTCAGACTTTTTTTTCAGACTTCTTTTGTCCGACATTTTTCAGACTTTTTTTGTCCGACATTTTTCAGATCTTTTTTTCAGATCTTTTTTTTCAGACTTTTATTTCAGACATTTTCAGATCTTTTTTTCAGATCTTTTTTTTCAAACTTTTTTTTCAGACCTTTTTTTACCGACATTTTTTCAAACTTTTTTTTTAAATTTTTTTTTCAGACATTTTTCAGACTTTTTTTCAAACTTTTTTTTCAGACATTTTTCAGATCTTTTTTCCAGACTTCTTTTGTCCGACAATTTTCAGATCTTTTTTTAGATCTTTTTTTTCAGACATTTTCAGATCTTTTTTTTCGGACATTTTTTTCAGACTTTTTTTGTCCGACATTTTTCAGATATTTTTTTTCAGACTTTTTTTCAGTGTTTTTATCGGGCATTTTTTTGGACATTTTTTCAGACTTTTTTAGTCCGACATTTTTCAGACTTTTTTTTCAGACTTTTTTTGTCCGACATTTTTCAGATCTTTTTTTCAGATCTTTTTTTTCAGACTTTTTTTTCAGACATTTTTCAGATCTTTTTTTTCGGACATTTTGTTCAGACTTTTTTTGTCCGACATTTTTCAGACTTTTTTTGTTCGACAATTTTCAGATCTTTTTTTTCAGACTTTTTTTGTCTATCATTTTTCAGATATTTTTTTCAGACTTTTTTTTCAGACTTTTTTTCAGGCATTTTTCAGACTTTTTTTTCAGACATTTTCAGATCTTTTTTTTCGGACAGTTTTTTCAGAATTCTTTTTCAGACTTTTTTTGTTCGACAATTTTGAGATCTTTTTTTCCAGACTTTTTTTGTCCGACAATTTTCAGATCTTTTTTTTCAGACTTTTTTTATTCAACATTTTTCAGATCTTTTTTTCAGATCTTTTTTTTCAGACATTTTTTTCAGACTTCTTTTGTCCGACAAATTTCAGATATTTTTTTTCGGACTTTTTTTGTCCGACATTTTTCAGACTTTTTATTCAGACTTTTTTTCGGGCTTTTTGTCCGACATTTTTCAGATATTTTTTTCAGATATTTTTTTTCAGACTTTTTTTTCCAGACATTTTCAGCTATTTTTTTTCGGACAGTTCTTTCAGACTTCTTTTGTCCGACATTTTTCAGACTTTTTTTTCAGAAATTTTCAGATATTTTTTTTCGGAACATTTTTTCAGACTTCTTTTGTCCGACATTTTTCAGATATTTTTTCCAGACTTTTTTTTGTCCGATAATTTTCAGATCTTTTTTTTAGATCTTTTTTTTCAGACTTTTTTTCAGACATTTTCAGATCATTTTTTTCAGACAGTTTTTTCAGACTTCTTTTGTCCGACATTTTTCAGAATTTTTTTGTCCGACATTTTTCAGATCTTTTTTTCAGAACTTTTTTTTCAGACATTTTCAGATCTTTTTTTTCGGACAGTTTTTTCAGACTTTTTTTATCCGACAATTTTCAGATCTTTTTTTTCAGACTTTTTTTTCAGACATTTTCAGATTTTTTTTTTACGGACAGTTTTTTCAGAATTCTTTTGGCCGACATTTTTCAGACTTTTTTTGTCCGACAATTTTCAGATCTGTTTTTTCAGACTTTTTTTGTCCAACATTTTTCAGATCTTTTTTTCAGATCTTTTTTTTCAGACTTCTTTTGTCCGACATTTTTCAGACTTTTTTTTCAGACTTTTTTTCGGGCTTTTTGTCAGACATTTTTCAGATCTTTTATTTCAGACTTTTTTTCGAAATTTTCAGATCTTTTTTTTCTGACAGTTTTTTCAAACTTCTTTTGTCCGACATTTTTCAGAATTTTTTTTCGGGCTTTTTTTCAGACATTTTTCAGTCTTTTTTTCAGACTTTTTTTCTGGCTTTTTGTCCAACATTTTTTAGACATTTTCAGATCTTTTTTTTCGGAAAGTTTTTTCAGACTTCTTTTGTCCGACATTTTTCAGACTTTTTTTGTTCGACAATTTTCAGATCTTTTTTTCAGATCTTTTTTTTCAGACTTTTTTTTCAGACATTTTCAGATCTTTTTTTTCGGACAGTTTGTTCAGACTTCTTTTGTCCGACAATTTTGTCCACAATCTTTTTTTTCAGACTTTTTTTGTCCAACATTTTTCAGATCTTTTTTTCAGATCTTTTTTTTCAGACTTCTTTTGTCCGACATTTTTCAGACTTTTTTTGTCCGACATTTTTCAGATCTTTTTTTTCAGACTTCTTTTGTCCGACATTTTTCAGATCTTTTTTTTCAGACTTCTTTTGTCCGACATTTTTCAGATATTCTTTCCAGACTTTTTTTGTCCGACATTTTCAGATCTTTTTTTTCAGACTTCTTTTGTCCGAAATTTTCAGATCTTTTTTTTCGGACTTTTTTTGTTCGACAATTTTGAGATCTTTTTTTCCAGACTTTTTTTGTCCGACAATTTTCAGATCTTTTTTTTCAGACTTTTTTTTCAGACATTTTCAGATCTTTTTTTTCGGAAAGTTTTTTCAGACTTCTTTTGTCCGACATTTTTCAGATATTTTTTTCAGATATTTTTTTTCAGACTTTTTTTTCAGACATTTTCAGATCTTTTTTTTTGGACATTTTTTTCAGACTTCTTTTGTCCGACATTTTTCAGACTTCTTTTGTCCGACATTTTTCAGATCTTTTTTCCAGACTTTTTTTGTCCGACAATTTTCAGACTTTTTTTTCAGACATTTTCAGATCTTTTTTTTCGGACATTTTTTTCAGACTTCTTTTGTCCGACATTTTTCAGATCTTTTTTCCAGACTTCTTTTGTCCGACATTTTTCAGACTTTTTTTGTCCGACATTTTTCAGATCTTTTTTTTCAGACTTCTTTTGTCCGACATTTTTCAGATCTTTTTTTTCAGACGTTTTTTTCAGACATTTTTAGATCTTTTTTTTCGGACAGTTTTTTCAGACTTCTTTTGTCCGACATTTTTCAGATATTTTTTTAAGACTTTTTATGTCTGACATTTTTCAGATATTTTTTTCAGATATTTTTTTTCAGACTTTTTTTTCAGACATTTTCAGATATTTTTTTTCGGACATTTTTTTCAGACTTCTTTTGTCCGACATTTTTCAGACTTCTTTTGTCCGACATTTTTCAGATCTTTTTTCCAGACTTTTTTTGTCCGACAATTTTCAGACTTTTTTTTCAGACATTTTCAGATCTTTTTTTTCGTACATTTTTTTCAGACTTCTTTTGTCCGACATTTTTCAGGCTTCTTTTGTCCGACATTTTTCAGATCTTTTTTCCAGACTTCTTTTGTCCGACATTTTTCAGACTTTTTTTGTCCGACATTTTTCAGATCTTTTTTTTCAGACTTCTTTTGTCCGACATTTTTCAGATCTTTTTTTTCAGACTTTTTTTTCAGACATTTTCAGATCTTTTTTTTCGGACAGTTTTTTCAGACTTCTTTTGTCCGACATTTTTCAGATATTTTTTTAAGACTTTTTATGTCTGACATTTTTCAGATATTTTTTTCAGATATTTTTTTTCAGACTTTTTTTTCAGACATTTTCAGATCTTTTTTTTCGGACAGTTTTTTCAGACTTCTTTTTTCCGACATTTTTCAGATATTCTTTCCAGACTTTTTTTGTCCGACATTTTCAGATCTTTTTTTTCAGACTTCTTTTGTCCGAAATTTTCAGATCTTTTTTTTCGGACTTTTTTTGTTCGACAATTTTGAGATCTTTTTTTCCAGACTTTTTTTGTCCGACAATTTTCAGATCTTTTTTTTCAGACTTTTTTTTCAGACATTTTCAGATCTTTTTTTTCGGACAGTTTTTTCAGACTTCTTTTGTCCGACATTTTTCAGATATTTTTTTCAGATCTTTTTTTTCAGACTTTTTTTTCAGACATTTTCAGATCTTTTTTTTCAGACTTTTTTTGTCCGACAATTTTCAGATCTTTTTTTTCAGACTTTTTTTTGGGGGTTTTTTCGGGCATTTTTTAGGACATTTTTTCAGACTTTATTTGTCCGACATTTTTCAGATTTTTTTTTCAGACTTTTTTTTCAGACATTTTCAGATCTTTTTTTCAGATCTTTTTTTTCGGACAGTTTTTTCAGACTTCTTTTGTCCGACATTTTTCAGATCTTTTTTTCAGATCTTTTTTTTCGGACAGTTTTTTCAGACTTCTTTTGTCCGACATTTTTCAGATATTTTTTTCCAGACTTTTTTTGTCCGACAATTTTCAGATCTTTTTTTTCAATATAATTAAAGTTGTTACACAGTGTGGAAAAGTGTTCAATCATTTCTCTTTGTTGAGCGGAACGTGCCCGATGTGTTCCATGGCGTTCCTGGAGGTGGCAGCAGAGCATAGTTAGCTGCATGTGGGATTCTTCTGTTGTTGAGGGAAGATACAAACTAAGGGACATTTGGAGTTTAGGGTAAAGAAACACACTAGCTACACTTGTAAACATTACATTTAATTAGTTTTGCATTACATTACATTAAGTTAGTTTGTTTTTGTGTGAATTTATTATTATTATTCGTTGTCTGCCGAATAAGCGCAATTTGCCGTGAGCTGGAATGAGATGGAAACATGAAACTTGGCATAGGAACTGGAATGATGTGCAGCTGCTTCTCAAGAACTATGACCCCAATCGGACGCGATTTTGAAAAGGCCACGCCCCTCACACCGTAAGTCTGATTGACTTGAAACTCGAAATACATGTCTAGCTCCGTGTGATCTACACAAAAGCTGCTCAGACCACTAACGTCCGCCTAACTAGATTTTCCGCCATATTGGATTTTTTGAAAAACAGATTTTTGACATCTCCTCCTAAACCGTAGGTCCGATTGCTACCAAATTTTCTGCGGATCATTATTGGGCTAATGTCATCTAAAGTTTCATAAAGCGTGTTGATACCTCATTGCGTTATGAATCTGTTGACCAACAAACTTTTCAATTGGAGGGGCTTAGCAGGAAATTAGCCATAATTCATTGACCATTAGTCAAATCATCATAAATCTTGGTAGATATCTTCAGTACATGTTTGGGAAGAGGCATACCAAAGCGTTTTCTGCTTGACACATAGGGGGCGCCACAAATATCAGAAACTTGTATCGCACGATCCGGTGGACAGAATTTTATCAAATTTGGTGCACATACGCTGGGGGCAAGTATTAACCAAGATCTATAGTGTCATATTGATCGGTGCATGTGGGCGTGGCCTATTTAGCATTTTATGCTAAATTATGCCTTTGCTCAATTTGCTGTGAGCTGGAACGAGCTAGAGACATGAGACTTGGTACCATAACTGTACATGATGTCATAATGCTTCACATAAAATATGAAAACAATTGGCCACATGGTGACGCTATAAAATTTTTCAAGGCCAGCCCCCTCACACCATAAGTCCTATCAATTTGAAATTTGACAGACATGTGCTGCTGAATGTGATCTACAAAAAAGTCTCATGGACCACGAAAGTCCACCGACTAAATTTTCCGCCATGTTGAATTTTTTGAAAAACACATTCTCCTCCTAAACCGTAGGTCCGATTGCTGGAATATTTTCTGCGAATCATTATTGGACCAGGCTCATCAAAAGTTGCATTAAGCTTGTTGATATGTTATGTATATGTTTGACAGACATGTGCTGCTGAATGTGATCTACAAAAAAGTCTCTTGGACCACGAAAGTCCACCAACTAAATTTTCCGCCATGTTGAATTTTTTGAAAAACACATTTTTGACATCTCCTCCTAAACCGTAGGTCTGATTGCTGGCATATTTTCTGCGAATCATTATTGGACCAGGCTCATCAAAGGTTGCATTAAGCTTGTTGATATGTTATTGCATTGTGAAGATATTGACCAATACATTTCTAAGAGGCGTGCCTCAGCACATCAGTAGACCTAACTTCACAAGCCTTTGGCCCATCATCTCCAAACTTGCAGCATACAAGAGTAGTTGAAACATCCGCTGAAAGTTTCATTCAAATCGACCACTAGGCGGGCGCTTTGAGCGATAAAGGCTATAACCCGCGAAATGCCGCTTGCGGCTTTAATTCATTTTAAATTGATATAACTGTGTGGATGTGTAAATATGTTTTATATATTTCATGTTTATTCTTTTACAATGTAATTGTAACCTGTGTTGAAATGTACCACTATACGATCACAATGTACAACTCTAGTTTTCATCACTAAAATCAGTTAATATCTCTTTCTCTTCAATAAACCACACAGAAAAGCATTTCTCCTCAAGAAACACTGAAAAGTGCATTTATATGAAAATGATGTGATTTCTTCAGAAAAGAAATCTCTTTTATTGGAAACATAAAAAACAGGATGAAAATGAAAGGGAATATATTTTTACAATTTTTTTACATAATAGTTGGCCTTTCTGCATCAAACCTTCACACTGACCTCAATACCATGTAAAACTTTAGTTTTCATCACTAAACTTCCTTAAACTGTTTTAAAAAAAATCCATTGTATGATATGTCAAAAGATTTCATGAAAAAAAAGTCATAGGCATGTCGAAAAAAATCCATGAAATAAATTAAATTGTATAATATGTTGAAAAAAATAATTTAAAAAAATGTATCGTATAATATGTCGAAAAATTTCTTGGAAAAAAAGTCAAAGTATAGTTTTTCAAAAAATGTCATGAAAAAAAAGTTATAGTATAGCATTTTGAAATTTTTTGGAAAAAAATACAATATTGTATATATCATATGTTGAAAAAATTAATGAAAAAAGTCTAATTCTAATTCAAAATTTCCAAATTCAGCTCGTGACGTTGTGGTCAGCTGCACTGTCCCCGATGAAAAAAGCATACACTTGTGTGCCGCCACTTTTTTTGAGTTATCGGTATGCCCCTCGTTTCATTTTCTTCATCAACAGCGTGACAGAAGCCACAGCGCTGGCCGCCATCTCCCGGGCTGGCCCGAAGAGGGGACCTGTCCCGATGGGAGAAACTCTCCTCGTCTGCAGCCTGCGAGGAAGTGGAACAGGCGTCTTCCGATTTGCCACGAGATCCCGCCTTGGCCCTCCCCTTCTCAAACCTTCCACTGCCCCTAATTTGAGGAGGCAATGAGTCTGAATCATTGGCCAAAAAAAAAGTCAATAGAAGTTTTTTCAGACTTCTATTGTCCGAAATTTTTCAGATATTTTTTCCAGACTTTTTTTGTTCGACAATTTTGAGATCTTTTTTTCCAGACTTTTTTTGTCCGACAATTTTCAGATCTTTTTTTTTAAACTTTTTTTGTCCAACATTTTTCAGATCTTTTTTTCAGATATCTTTTTTCAGACATTTTCAGATCTTTTTTTTCAAACAGTTTTTTCAGACTTCTTTTGTCCGATCTTTTTCAGATCTTTTTTTCGGACAGTTTTTTCAGACTTCTTTTGTCCGAAATTTTTCAGATATTTTTTTCAGACTTTTTTTGTCCGACAATTTTCAGATCTTTTTTTTTAAACTTTTTTTGTCCAACATTTTTCAGATCTTTTTTTCAGATATTTTTTTTCAGACTTTTTTTTCAGACATTTTCAGATCTTTTTTTTCGGACAGTTTTTTCAGACTTCTTTTGTCCGACATTTTTTAGAATTTTTTTGTCCGACATTTTTCAGATATTTTTTTCAGTTCTTTTTTTTCAGACTTTTTTTTCAGACTTTTTTTGTTCGACATTTTTCAGATATTTTTTTCAGACTTTTTTTGTTCGACAATTTTGAGATCTTTTTTTTTAAACTTTTTTTGTCCAACATTTTTCAGATATTTTTTTCAGATCTTTTTTTTAGATTTTTTTTTTCAGAAATTTTCAGATCTTTTTTTCAAACAGTTTTTTCAGACTTCTTTTGTCCGATATTTTTCAGATATTTTTTTCAGATCTTTTTTTTCAGACTTTTTTTTCAGACATTTTCAGATATTTTCTTTCGGACAGTTTTTTCAGACTTCTTTTGTCCGACATTTTTCAGATATTCTTTCCAGACTTTTTTTGTCCGACATTTTCAGATCTTTTTTTTCAGACTTCGTTTGTCCGACAATTGTCAGAATTTTTTTTCAGACTTTTTTTGTCCGACATTTTTCAGACTTTTTTTGTCCGACATTTTTCAGATATTTTTTTCAGACTTTTTTGTTCGACAATTTTGAGATCTTTTTTTCCAGACTTTTTTTGTCCGACAATTTTTAGATATTTTTTTTCAGACTTTTTATGTCCGACAATTTTCAGAATTTTTTTTTTAAACTTTTTTTGTCCAACTTTTTTCACATCTTTTTTTTTTCAGACTTTTTTTTCAGACATTTTCAGATCTTTTTTCGGACAGTTTTTTCAGACTTCTTTTGTCCGACATTTTTAAGATATTTTTTACAGACTTTTTTTGTCCGACAATTTTCAGATCTTTTTTTTCAGACTTTTTTTTCAGACATTTTCAGATCTTTTTTTTCGGACAGTTTTTTCAGACTTCTTTTGTCCGACATTTTTAAGATATTTTTTTTCAGACTTTTTATGTCCGACAATTTTCAGATCTTTTTTTTTAAACTTTTTTTGTCCAACATTTTTCAGATCTTTTTTTCAGATATTTTTTTTCAGACTTTTTTTTCAGACATTTTCAGATCTTTTTTTTCGGACAGTTTTTTCAGACTTCTTTTGTCCGACATTTTTTAGAATTTTTTTGTCCGACATTTTTCAGATATTTTTTTCAGTTCATTTTTTTCAGACTTTTTTTTCTGACTTTTTTTGTTCGACATTTTTCAGATATTTTTTTCAAATCTTTTTTTTCAGACTTTTTTTTCAGACATTTTCAGATATTTTCTTTCGGACAGTTTTTTCAGACTTCTTTTGTCCGACATTTTTCAGATATTCTTTCCAGACTTTTTTTGTCCGACATTTTCAGATCTTTTTTTTCAGACTTCGTTTGTCCGACAATTGTCAGAATTTTTTTTCAGACTTTTTTTGTCCGACATTTTTCAGACTTTTTTTTCAGACATTTTCAGATCTTTTTTTTCCCACAGTTTTTCAAACTTCTTTTGTCCGACATTTTTCAGACTTTTTTTGTCCGACATTTTTCAGATATTTTTTTCAGACTTTTTTGTTCGACAATTTTGAGATCTTTTTTCCAGACTTTTTTTGTCCGACAATTTTTAGATATTTTTTTTCAGACTTTTTATGTCCGACAATTTTCAGAATTTTTTTTTTAAACTTTTTTTGTCCAACTTTTTTCACATCTTTTTTTTTTCAGACTTTTTTTTCAGACATTTTCAGATCTTTTTTCGGACAGTTTTTTCAGACTTCTTTTGTCCGACATTTTTAAGATATTTTTTACAGACTTTTTTTGTCCGACAATTTTCAGATCTTTTTTTTCAGACTTTTTTTTCAGACATTTTCAGATCTTTTTTTTCGGACAGTTTTTTCAGACTTCTTTTGTCCGACATTTTTCAGATATTTTTTCCAGACTTTTTTTGTCTGACAATTTTCAGATCTTTTTTTCAGATCTTTTTTTTCGGACAATTTTTCCAGACTTCTTTTGTCCGACATTTTTCAGATATTTTTTTCAGATCTTTTTTTTTCGGACATTTTTTCAGACTTTTTTTGTCCAACATTTTTCAGATCTTTTATTCAGATCTTTTTTTTCAGACATTTTCAGATTTTTTTTTCGGACAGTTTTTTCAGACTTCTTTTGTCCGACATTTTTCAGATATTTTTTCCAGACTGTTTTTGTCCGACATTTTTCAGACTTTTTTTGTCCGACATTTTTCAGATATTTTTTTCAGACTTTTTTGTTCGACAATTTTGAGATCTTTTTTTCCAGACTTTTTTTGTCCGACAATTTTTAGATATTTTTTTTCAGACTTTTTATGTCCGACAATTTTCAGAATTTTTTTTTTAAACTTTTTTGTCCAACTTTTTTCACATCTTTTTTTTTTCAGACTTTTTTTTCAGAAATTTTCAGATCTTTTTTCGGACAGTTTTTTCAGACTTCTTTTGTCCGACATTTTTAAGATATTTTTTACAGACTTTTTTTGTCCGACAATTTTCAGATCTTTTTTTTCAGACTTTTTTTTCAGACATTTTCAGATCTTTTTTTTCGGACAGTTTTTTCAGACTTCTTTTGTCCGACATTTTTCAGATCTTTTTTTCCAGACTTTTTTTGTCTGACAATTTTCAGATCTTTTTTTCAGATCTTTTTTTTCGGACATTTTTCAGACTTTTTTTGTCCGACATTTTTCAGATCTTTTATTCAGATCTTTTTTTTCAGACATTTTCAGATTTTTTTTTCGGACAGTTTTTTCAGACTTCTTTTGTCCGACATTTTTCAGATATTTTTTCCAGACTTTTTTTGTCCAACAATTTTCAGATATTTTTTTTCAGAACTTTTTTTTCAGACATTTTCAGATATTTTTTTTCGGATAGTTTTTTCAGACTTCTTTTGTCCGACATTTTTCAGATATTTTTTTCAGACTTTTTTTGTCCGACATTTTTCAGATCTTTTTTTTCAGAAATTTTCATATCTTTTTTTTCGGACAGTTTATTCAGACTTTTTTTGTCCGACATTTTTCAGACTTTTTTTTCAAACATTTTCAGATCTTTTTTTTCGGACAGTTTTTTCAGACTTCTTTTGTCCGACATTTTTCAGATATTTTTTTCATACTTTTTTTGTTCGACAATTTTGAGATCTTTTTTTTTAAACTTTTTTTGTCCAACATTTTTCAGATATTTTTTTCAGATCTTTTTTTTTAGATTTTTTTTTCAGAAATTTTCAGATCTTTTTTTCAAACAGTTTTTTCAGACTTCTTTTGTCCGATATTTTTCAGATATTTTTTTAAGATCTTTTTTTTCAGACTTTTTTTTCAGACATTTTCAGATATTTTCTTTCGGACAGTTTTTTCAGACTTCTTTTGTCCGACATTTTTCAGATATTCTATCCAGACTTTTTTTGTCCGACATTTTTCAGATCTTTTTTTTCAGAAATTTTCATATCTTTTTTTTCGGACAGTTTATTCAGACTTTTTTTGTCCGACATTTTTCAGACTTTTTTTTCAAACATTTTCAGATCTTTTTTTTCGGACAGTTTTTTCAGACTTCTTTTGTCCGACATTTTTCAGATATTTTTTTCATACTTTTTTTGTTCGACAATTTTGAGATCTTTTTTTTTAAACTTTTTTTGTCCAACATTTTTCAGATATTTTTTTCAGATCTTTTTTTTTAGATTTTTTTTTCAGAAATTTTCAGATCTTTTTTTCAAACAGTTTTTTCAGACTTCTTTTGTCCGATATTTTTCAGATATTTTTTTAAGATCTTTTTTTTCAGACTTTTTTTTCAGACATTTTCAGATATTTTCTTTCGGACAGTTTTTTCAGACTTCTTTTGTCCGACATTTTTCAGATATTCTATCCAGACTTTTTTTGTCCGACATTTTCAGATCTTTTTTTTCAGACTTCGTTTGTCCGACAATTGTCAGAATTTTTTTTCAGACTTTTTTTGTCCGACATTTTCAGATCTTTTTTTTCCCACAGTTTTTCAAACTTCTTTTGTCCGACATTTTTCAGACTTTTTTTGTCCGACATTTTTCAGATATTTTTTTCAGTTCTTTTTTTTCAGACTTTTTTTTCAGACTTTTTTTGTCCGACATTTTTCAGATCATTTTTTTCAGACTTTTTTTTCAGACATTTTCAGATCTTTTTTTTCGGACAGTTTTTTCAGACTTCTTTTGTCCGACATCTTTCAGATATTTTTTCCAGACTTTTTTTGTCCGACAATTTTCAGATCATTTTTTTCAGACTTTTTTTTCAGACATTTTCAGATCTTTTTTTTCGGACAGTTTTTTCAGACTTCTTTTGTCCGACATCTTTCAGATATTTTTTCCAGACTTTTTTTGTCCGACAATTTTCAGATCTTTTTTTCAGATCTTTTTTTTCGGACAGTTTTTTCAGACTTCTTTTGTCCGACATTTTTCAGATATTTTTTTCAGATCTTTTTTTTCGGACATTTTTTCAGACTTTTTTTATCCGACATTTTTCAGATCTTTTATTCAGATCTTTTTTTTCAGACATTTTCAGATCTTTTTTTTCGGACAGTTTTTTCAGACTTCTTTTGTCCGACATTTTTCAGATCTTTTATTCAGATCTTTTTTTTCAGACTTTTTTTATCCGACATTTTTCCAGATATTTTTTTCAGACTTTTTATGTCCGACATTTTTCAGATCTTTTATTCAGATCTTTTTTTTCAGACTTTTTTTATCCGACATTTTTCAGATATTTTTTTCAGAATTTTTTTGTCCGACATTTTTCAGATCTTTTTTTTCAGAAATTTTCAGATCTTTTTTTTCGGACAGTTTTTTCAGAATTCTTTTGTCCGACATTTTTCAGACTTTTTTTTCAAACATTTTCAGATCTTTTTTTTCGGACAGTTTTTTCAGAATTCTTTTGTCCGACATTTTTCAGATATTTTATTCAGATCTTTTTTTTCAGACATTTTCAGATTTTTTTTTCGGACAGTTTTTTCAGACTTCTTTTGTCCGACATCTTTCAGATATTTTTTCCAGACTTTTTTTGTCCGACATTTTTCAGACTTTTTTTGTCCGACATTTTTCAGATATTTTTTTCAGACTTTTTTGTTCGACAATTTTGAGATCTTTTTTTCCAGACTTTTTATGTCCGACAATTTTC
This sequence comes from Sebastes miniatus, assembly GCA_916701275.1. Classification (NCBI taxonomy): domain Eukaryota; kingdom Metazoa; phylum Chordata; class Actinopteri; order Perciformes; family Sebastidae; genus Sebastes; species Sebastes miniatus. The sequence goes on along the minus strand of CAKALS010000443.1, from coordinate 18,201 downwards.
AGAATTTTTTTTTTAAACTTTTTTTGTCCAACTTTTTTCACATCTTTTTTTTTTCAGACTTTTTTTTCAGACATTTTCAGATCTTTTTTCGGACAGTTTTTTCAGACTTCTTTTGTCCGACATTTTTAAGATATTTTTTACAGACTTTTTTTGTCCGACAATTTTCAGATCTTTTTTTTCAGACTTTTTTTTCAGACATTTTCAGATCTTTTTTTTCGGACAGTTTTTTCAGACTTCTTTTGTCCGACATTTTTCAGATATTTTTTCCAGACTTTTTTTGTCTGACAATTTTCAGATCTTTTTTTCAGATCTTTTTTTTCGGACAATTTTTTCAGACTTCTTTTGTCCGACATTTTTCAGATATTTTTTTCAGATCTTTTTTTTCGGACATTTTTTCAGACTTTTTTTGTCCGACATTTTTCAGATCTTTTATTCAGATCTTTTTTTTCAGACATTTTCAGATTTTTTTTTCGGACAGTTTTTTCAGACTTCTTTTGTCCGACATTTTTCAGATATTTTTTCCAGACTTTTTTGTCCGACAATTTTCAGATATTTTTTTTCAGAACTTTTTTTTCAGACATTTTCAGATATTTTTTTTCGGACAGTTTTTTCAGACTTCTTTTGTCCGACATTTTTCAGATATTTTTTTCAGACTTTTTTTGTCCGACATTTTTCAGATCTTTTTTTTCAGAAATTTTCATATCTTTTTTTTCGGACAGTTTATTCAGACTTTTTTTGTCCGACATTTTTCAGACTTTTTTTTCAAACATTTTCAGATCTTTTTTTTCGGACAGTTTTTTCAGACTTCTTTTGTCCGACATTTTTCAGATATTTTTTCATACTTTTTTTGTTCGACAATTTTGAGATCTTTTTTTTTAAACTTTTTTTGTCCAACATTTTTCAGATATTTTTTTCAGATCTTTTTTTTTAGATTTTTTTTTCAGAAATTTTCAGTTTTTTTTTTCAAACAGTTTTTTCAGACTTCTTTTGTCCGACATTTTTCAGATATTTTTTTAAGATCTTTTTTTTCAGACATTTTTTTCAGACATTTTCAGATCTTTTTTTTCGGACAGTTTTTTTCAGACTTCTTTTGTCCGACATTTTTCAGATATTCTATCCAGACTTTTTTTGTCCGACATTTTTCAGATCTTTTTTTTCAGAAATTTTCATATCTTTTTTTTCGGACAGTTTATTCAGACTTTTTTTGTCCGACATTTTTCAGACTTTTTTTTCAAACATTTTCAGATCTTTTTTTTCGGACAGTTTTTCAGACTTCTTTTGTCCGACAATTTTCAGATATTTTTTTCATACTTTTTTTGTTCGACAATTTTGAGATCTTTTTTTCCAGACTTTTTTTGTCCAACATTTTTCAGATATTTTTTTCAGATCTTTTTTTTTAGATTTTTTTTCAGAAATTTTCAGATCTTTTTTTCAAAACAGTTTTTTCAGACTTCTTTTGTCCGACATTTTTCAGATATTTTTTTAAGATCTTTTTTTTCAGACTTTTTTTTCAGACATTTTCAGATATTTTTTTTCGGACAGTTTTTTCAGACTTCTTTTGTCCGACATTTTTCAGATATTTTTTACAGACTTTTTTTTCAGACATTTTCAGATCTTTTTTTTTCAGACTTCGTTTGTCCGACAATTGTCAGAATTTTTTTTCAGACTTTTTTTGTCCGACATTTTCAGATCTTTTTTTTTCCACAGTTTTTCAAGCTTCTTTTGTCCGACATTTTTCAGACTTTTTTTGTCCGACATTTTTCAGATATTTTTTTCAGTTCTTTTTTTTCAGACTTTTTTTTCAGACTTTTTTGTCCGACATTTTTCAGATCATTTTTTCAGACTTTTTTTTCAGACATTTTTTCAGATCTTTGTTTTCAGACTTGTTTGTCCGACATTTTTCAGATATTTTTTCCAGACTTTTTTTGTCCGACAATTTTCAGATCATTTTTTTCAGACTTTTTTTTCAGACATTTTCAGATCTTTTTTTTTCGGACAGTTTTTTCAGACTTCTTTTGTCCGACATCTTTCAGATATTTTTTCCAGACTTTTTTTGTCCGACAATTTTCAGATCTTTTTTTCAGATCTTTTTTTTCGGACAGTTTTTTCAGACTTCTTTTGTCCGACATTTTTCAGATATTTTTTTCAGATCTTTTTTTTCGGACATTTTTTCAGACTTTTTTTGTCCGACATTTTTCAGATCTTTTATTCAGATCTTTTTTTTCAGACATTTTCAGATCTTTTTTTTCGGACAGTTTTTTCAGACTTCTTTTGTCCGACATTTTTCAGATCTTTTATTCAGATCTTTTTTTTCAGACTTTTTTTATCCGACATTTTTCCAGATATTTTTTTCAGACTTTTTATGTCCGACATTTTTCAGATCTTTTATTCAGATCTTTTTTTTCAGACTTTTTTTATCCGACATTTTTCAGATATTTTTTTCAGAATTTTTTTGTCCGACATTTTTCAGATCTTTTTTTTCAGACATTTTCAGATATTTTTTTTCGGACAGTTTTTTCAGAATTCTTTTGTCCGACATTTTTCAGACTTTTTTTTCAAACATTTTCAGATCTTTTTTTTCGGACAGTTTTTTCAGAATTCTTTTGTCCGACATTTTTCAGATATTTTTTTCAGACTTTTTATGTCTGACATTTTTAAGATATTTTTTTCAGATCTTTTTTTTCGGACAGTTTTTTCAGACTTCTTTTGTCCGACATTTTTCAGATCTTTTATTCAGATCTTTTTTTTCAGACATTTTTCAGATCTTTTATTCAGATCTTTTTTTTCAGACATTTTCAGATCTTTTTTTTCGTACAGTTTTTTCAGACTTCTTTTGTCCGACATTTTTCAGATATTTTTTCCAGACTTTTTTTGTCCGACATTTTTCAGATATTCTTTCCAGACTTCTTTTGTCCGACATTTTTCAGATCTTTTATTCAGATCTTTTTTTTCAGACTTTTTTTATCCGACATTTTTCAGATTTTTTCAGACTTTTATGTCCGACATTTTTCAGATCTTTTTTTTCAGATTTTTTTTTTCAGACTTTTTTTGTCCGACATTTTTCAGATTTTTTTTTCAGACTTTTTTTGTCCGACATTTTTCAGACTTTTTTTCAGACTTTTTTTGTCAGACATTTTTCAGATCTTTTTTTTCAGACATTTCTCGGATCTTTTTATTCAGACTTTTTTTGTACGACATTTTTTCAGACTTTTTTTTCAGACATTTTTCAGATCTTTTATTCAGATCTTTTTTTGTCCGACAATTTTCAGATCTTTTTTTTCAATATAATTAAAGTTGTTACACAGTGTGGAAAAGTGTTCAATCATTTCTCTTTGTTGAGCGAAATGTGCCCGCTGTGTTCCGTGGCGTTCCTGGAGGTGGCAGCAGAGCATAGTTGGGATTCTTCTGTTGTTGAGGGAAGATAAAAACTAAGGGACATTTGGAGTTTAGGGTAAAGAAACACACTAGCTACACTTGTAAACATTACATTTAATTAATTTTGCATTACATTACATTAAGTTAGTTTGTTTTTGTGTGAATTTATTATTATTATTCGTTGTCTGCCGAATAAGCGCAATTTGCCGTGAGCTGGAATGAGATGGAAACATGAAACTTGGCATAGGAACTGGAATGATGTGCAGCTGCTTCTCAAGAACTATGACCCCAATCGGCCACATGATGGCGCTGTAATTAACGCCCAAACACGCGATTTTGAAAAGGCCACGCCCCTCACACCGTAAGTCTGATTGACTTGAAACTCGACACACATGTCTAGCTCCGTGTGATCTACAAAAAAGCTGCTCAGACCACTAACGTCCGCCTAACTAGATTTTCCGCCATATTGGATTTTTTGAAAAACAGATTTTTGACATCTCCTCCTAAACCGTAGGTCCGATTGCTACCAAATTTTCTGTGGATCATTATTGGACTAATGTCATCTAAAGTTTCATAAAGCGTGTTGATACCTCATTGCGTTATGAATCTGTTGACCAACAAACTTTTCAATTGGAGGGGCTTAGCAGGAATTAGCCATAATTCATTGACCATTAGTCAAATCATCATAAATCTTGGTAGATATCTTCAGTACATGTTTGGGAAGAGGCATACCAAAGCATTTTCTGCTTGACACATAGGGGGCGCCACAAATATCAGAAACTTGTATCGCACGATCCGGTGGACAGAATTTTATCAAATTTGGTGCACATACGCTGGGGGCAAGTATTAACCAAGATCTATAGTGTCATATTGATCGGTGCATGTGGGCGTGGCCTATTTAGCATTTTATGCTAAATTATGCCTTTGCTCAATTTGCTGTGAGCTGGAACGAGCTAGAGACATGAGACTTGGTACCATAACTGTACATGATGTCATAATGCTTCACATAAAATATGAAAACAATTGGCCACATGGTGACGCTATAAAATTTTTCAAGGCCAGCCCCCTCACACCATAAGTCCTATCAATTTGAAATTTGACAGACATTGGCTGCTGAATGTGATCTACAAAAAAGTCTCATGGACCACGAAAGTCCACCGACTAAATTTTCCGCCATGTTGAATTTTTTGAAAAACACATTCTCCTCCTAAACCGTAGGTCTGATTGCTGGCATATTTTCTGCAAATCATTATTGGACCAGGCTCATCAAAGGTTGCATTAAGCTTGTTGATATGTTATTGTGTTGTTAAGATATTGACCAATTCATTTTTAAGGGGCTGGCTCAGCACGTCAATAGACCTAACTTCACAAGCCTTTGGCCCATCATCTCCAAACTTGCAGCATATGTTCACAAGAGTAGCGGAAACATCTGCAGAAAGTTTCATTCAAATCGGCCACATGGTGGCGCTGTAATTAACGCCCAAACATGCGATTTTGGAAAGGCCACGCCCCTCAAACCGTAAGTCCGATTGACTTGAAATGTGACACATATGTGCAACTCCGTGTGATCTACAATAAAGCCTCTTGGACCCTCCAAAGTGCACCTGGAAATATTTTCCGCCATATTGGATTTTTTGAAAAAAACATTTTTGACATCTCCTCCTAAGCCGTTGGTCCGATTGCTGGAATATTTTCTGCGAATCATTATTGGACCAGGCTCATCAAAAGTTGCATTAAGCTTGTTGATATGTTATGTATATGTTTGACAGACATGTGCTGCTGAATGTGATCTACAAAAAAGTCTCTTGGACCACGAAAGTCCACCAACTAAATTTTCCGCCATGTTGAATTTTTGAAAAACACATTTTTGACATCTCCTCCTAAACCGTAGGTCTGATTGCTGGCATATTTTCTGCGAATCATTATTGGACCAGGCTCATCAAAGGTTGCATTAAGCTTGTTGATATGTTATTGCATTGTGAAGATATTGACCAATACATTTCTAAGAGGCGTGCCTCAGCACATCAGTAGACCTAACTTCACAAGCCTTTGGCCCATCATCTCCAAACTTGCAGCATACAAGAGTAGTTGAAACATCCGCTGAAAGTTTCATTCAAATCGACCACTAGGCGGGCGCTTTGAGCGATAAAGGCTATAACCCGCGAAATGCCGCTTGCGGCTTTAATTCATTTTAAATTGATATAACTGTGTGGATGTGTAAATATGTTTTATATATTTCATGTTTATTCTTTTACAATGTAATTGTAACCTGTGTTGAAATGTACCACTATACGATCACAATGTACAACTCTAGTTTTCATCACTAAGCCAAAGAATGCATTTCTCCTCAAGAAACACTGAAACGTGCATTTATATGAAGAATATGTGATTTATTTACAGAAACACATCTGTTATACTGGAAACATACAAAAAGAGACAGAATATGAAAAGAAACATTGTTTTCTCAAATTTTACATTAGAATTCGCTTCCAAGTATCAAATCTTCATTCTGAGCTCAATTCTATGCAAAACTCTTGTTTTCATCACTAAACTCGCTTAATATGTCTTTCTCATCCAAAACCACTCAGGAACGCATTTCTCCTCAAGAAACACTGAAACGTGCATTTATATGAAGAATATGTGATTTATTTACAGAAACACATCTGTTATACTGGAAACATACAAAAAAGAGACAGAATATGAAAAGAAACATTGTTTTCTCAAATTTTACATTAGAATTCGCTTCCAAGTATCAAATCTTCATTCTGAGCTCAATTCTATGCAAAACTCTTGTTTTCATCACTAAAATCAGTTAATATCTCTTTCTCTTCAATAAACCACACAGAAAAGCATTTCTCCTCAAGAAACACTGAAAAGTGCATTTATATGAAAATGATGTGATTTCTTCAGAAAAGAAATCTCTTTTATTGGAAACATAAAAAACAGGATGAAATGAAAGGGAATATATTTTTACAATTTTTTTACATAATAGTTGGCCTTTCTGCATCAAACCTTCACACTGACCTCAATTCCATGTAAAACTTTAGTTTTCATCACTAAACTTGCTTAAACTGTTTTAAAAAAATCCATTGTATATGTCAAAAGATTTCATGAAAAAAAAGTCATAGGCATGTCGAAAAAAATCCATGAAATAAATTAAATTGTATAATATGTTGAAAAAAATAATTTAAAAAAATGTATCGTATAATATGTCGAAAAATTTCTTGGAAAAAAAGTCAAAGTATAGTTTTTCAAAAAATGTCATGAAAAAAAAGTTATAGTATAGCATTTTGAAATTTTTTGTAAAAAAATACAATATTGTATATATCATATGTTGAAAAAATTAATGAAAAAAGTCTAATTCTAATTCAAAATTTCCAAATTCAGCTCGTGACGTTGTGGTCAGCTGCACTGTCCCCGATGAAAAAAGCATACACTTGTGTGCCGCCACTTTTTTTGAGTTATCGGTATGCCCCTCGTTTCATTTTCTTCATCAACAGCGTGACAGAAGCCACAGCGCTGGCCGCCATCTCATGGGCTGGCCCGAAGAGGGGACCTGTCACGATGGGAGAAACTCTCCTCGTCTGCAGCCTGCGAGGAAGTGGAACAGGCGTCTTCCGATTTGCCACGAGATCCCGCCTTGGCCCTCCCCTTCTCAAACCTTCCACTGCCCCTACTTTGTGGAGGCAATGAGTCTGAATCATTGGCCAAAAAAAAAGTCAATAGAAGTTTTTTCAGACTTCTTTTGTCCGAAATTTTTCAGATATTTTTTTCAGACTTTTTTTGTCCGACAATTTTCAGATATTTTTTTTAAACTTTTTTTGTCCAACATTTTTCAGATCTTTTTTTCAGATATTTTTTTTCAGACTTTTTTTTCAGACATTTTCAGATCTTTTTTTTCGGACAGTTTTTTCAGACTTCTTTTGTCCGACATTTTTCAGATATTTTTTCCAGACTTTTTTTTCCGACATTTTTCAGATCTTTTTTTTCTGACATTTTTTTCAGACTTTTTTTCAGATCTTTTTTTTCTGACATTTTTTTCAGATCTTTTTTGTCCGACATATTTCAGATCTTTTTTTTCAGACATTTTTTTCAGATCTTTTTTTTCCCACAGGTTTTCAAACTTCTTTTGTCCGACATTTTTCAGACTTTTTTTGTCCGACATTTTTCAGATATTTTTTTCAGACTTTTTTTGTTCGACAATTTTGAGATCTTTTTTTCCAGACTTTTTTTGTCCGACAATTTTCAGACTTTTTTTTAAACTTTTTTTGTCCAACATTTTTCAGATATTTTTTTTCAGACTTTTTTTTCAGACAGTTTTTTCAGAGTTCTTTTTGTCCGACAATTTTCAGATCTTTTTTTTCAGACTTTTTTTTTTGTCCAACATTTTTCAGATCTTTTTTTTCAGACTTTTTTTTCAGAAATTTTCAAATCTTTTTTTTCGGACAGTTTTTTCAGACTTCTTTTGTCCGACATTTTTCAGACTTTTTTTTTAAACTTTTTTTGTCCAACATTTTTCAGATCTTTTTTTTCAGACTTTTTTTTCAGACAGTTTTTTCAGAGTTCTTTTTGTCCGACAATTTTCAGATCTTTTTTTTCAGACTTTTTTTTTTGTCCAACATTTTTCAGATCTTTTTTTTCAGACTTTTTTTTCAGAAATTTTCAAATCTTTTTTTTCGGACAGTTTTTTCAGACTTCTTTTGTCCGACATTTTTCAGACTTTTTTTCGGGCTTTCTTTCAGACATTTTTCAGATCTTTTTTTTCAGACTTCTTTTGTCCGACATTTTTCAGACTTTTTTTCAGACATTTTTCAGATCTTTTTTTTCAGACTTTTTTTTTCAGACATTTTCAGATCTTTTTTTTTCGGACAGTTTTTTCAGACTTTTTTTGTCCGACATTTTCAGATCTTTTTTTTCAGACTTTTTTTTGGGGGTTTTTTCGGGCTTTTTTTAGGAAATTTTTTCAGACTTTTTTTGTCCGACATTTTTCATATATTTTTTTCAGTTCTTTTTTTTGGGGTTGGACTCTATTCTTCTCTGGAGTTGCCCATGGTGTGAGGCGCCGGGCGGGTGTGGGGATACTCACAAATCCCCGGCTGAGTGCCGCTATGTTGGAGTTTACCCCGGTGGACGAGAGGGTCGCCTCCCTACGCCTTCGGGTTATGGGGGGGGAAAACTCTGACTGTTGTTTGTGCGTATGCACCAAACAGCAGTTCGGAGTATTCGGCCTGAATGGAGTCCTGTATGGGGCTCCAGTAGGGGACTCCATAGTTCTCCTGGGAGACTTCAACGCGCACGTGGGCAACGATGGAGACACCTGGAGTGGCGTGATTGGGAGGAACGGCCTCCCTGATCTAAACCCGAGTGGTCGTTTGTTGTTGGACTTCTGTGCTAGTCATGGACTGTCCATAACGAACACCATGTTCGAACATAAGGATGCTCATAAGTGTACGTGGTACCAGAGCACCCTAGGCCGAAGGTCGATGATCGATTTTGTAATCGTATCGTCTGATCTGAGGCCGCATGTTTTGGACACTCGGGTGAAGAGAGGGGCGGAGCTGTCAACTGATCACCATCTGGTGGTGAGTTGGGTCAGAGGGTGGGAGAAGACTCTGGACAGACCTGGTAAGCCCAAACGCGTAGTGAGGGTGAACTGGGAACGTCTGGAGGAGGCCCCTGTCCGAGAGATCTTCAACTCACACCTCCGGCGGAGCTTTTCTGGCATCCCTGTGGAGGTTGGGGGCATTGAACCAGAGTGGGCGATGTTCAAAGCTTCCATTGCTGAAGCTGTGGCGGTGAGTTGTGGTTTTAAGGTCTTAGGTGCCTCAAGAGCGGGAACCCTCGAACACCGTGGTGGACACCGGTGGTCAGGGAAGCCGTCCGACTGAAGAAGGAGGCCTTCCGGGATATGTTATCTCGGAGGTCTCCGGAGGCAATTGCAAGGTACCGACAGGCCCGAAGAGCAGCAGCCACTGCCGTGACGGAGGCAAAGCAGCGGGTGTGGGAGGAGTTCGGAGCAGCCATGGAGAAGGACTTTCGGTCGGCACCAAAGTGCTTCTGGAAAACCGTCCGGCACCTCAGGAGGGGGAAACGGGGAACCATCCAAGCTGTGTACAGTAAGGATGGGACACTGTTGACCTCAACTGAGGAGGTAATCGGGCGGTGGAAGGAGCACTTTGAGGAACTTCTGAATCCGACCAATACGCCCTCTATGGTAGAGGCAGAGCTGGAAGCTGATGGGGGACCATCATCAATTACCCTGGTGGAAGTCACTGAGGTAGTCAAACAACTCCACAGTGGCAAAGCCCCGGGGATTGATGAGATCCGCCCAGAAATGCTGAAGGCTCTGGGTGGCGAGGGGCTGTCTTGGATGACACGTCTCTTCAACACCGCGTGGAAGTCGGTGACAGTGCCTACGGAGTGGCAGACCGGGGTGGTGGTCCCCCTTTTCAAAAAGGGGGACCAGAGAGTGTGTGCCAATTACAGGGGTATCACACTGCTCAGCCTCCCTGGTAAAGTCTACTCCAAGGTGCTGGAAAGGAGGGTTCGGCCGATAGTCGAACCTCAGATGGAAGAGGAACAATGCGGATTCCGTCCTGGCCGTGGAACAACGGACCAGCTCTTCACTCTCGCAAGGATCCTGGAGGGGGCCTGGGAGTATGCCCATCCAGTCTACATGTGCTTTGTGGACTTGGAGAAGGCATATGACCGGGTCCCCCGGGAGATACTGTGGGGGGTGCTGCGGGAGTATGGGGTGAGGAGGGGCACTTCTCAGGGCCATCCAATCCCTGTACGCCCAAAGCGAGAGCTGTGTTCGGATCCTCGGCAGTAAGTCGGACTCGTTTCCGGTGGGGGTTGGCCTCCGCCAGGGCTGCGCTTTGTCACCAATCCTGTTCGTGATATTCATGGACAGGATATCGAGGCGTAGTCGGGGAGAGGAGGGTTTGCAGTTCGGTGCGCTGCTTTTTGCAGATGATGTGGTCCTGTTGGCATCATCGGTCTGCGACCTCCAGCACTCACTGGATCGGTTCGCAGCCGAGTGTGACGCAGTCGGGATGAGAATCAGCACCTCTAAATCTGAGGCCATGGTTCTCAGCAGGAAACCGATGGATTGCCTACTCCGGGTAGGAAATGAGTCCTTACCCCAAGTGAAGGAGTTTAAGTATCTCGGGGTCTTGTTCGCGAGTGAGGGGACGATGGAACGTGAGATTGGTCGGAGAATCGGAGCAGCAGGGGCGGTATTGCATTCGCTTTACCGCACCGTTGTGACGAAAAGAGAGCTGAGCCGGAAGGCAAAGCTCTCGATCTACCGTTCAATCTTCGTTCCTACTCTCACCTATGGTCATGAGGGTTGGGTCATGACCGAAAGAACGAGGTCGCGGGTGCAAGCGGCCGAAATGGATTTCCTCAGGAGGGTGGCTGGCGTCTCCCTTAGAGATAGAAGCTCAGTCATCCGTGAGGGACTCGGAGTAGAGTCCTTGCTCCTTTGCGTCGAAAGGAGCCAGTTGAGGTGGTTCGGGCATCTAGCACGGATGCCTCCTGGGCGCCTCCCTTGGGAGGTGATCCAGGCACGACCAGCTGGGAGGAGACCACGGGGAAGACCCAGGACTAGGTGGAGAGATTATATCTCTACTCTGGCCTGGGAACGCCTCGGGATCCCCCAGTCACAGCTGGTTAATGTGGCCCGGGAAAGGGAAGTTTGGGGTCCCCTGCTGGAGCTGTTGCCCCCGCGACCCGATCCCGGATAAGCGGTTGAAGATGGATGGATGGAGTTCTTTTTTTTCAGACTTTTTTTGTTAGACATTTTTCAGATATTTTTTTCAGACTTTTTTTGTTCGACAATTTTGAGATCTTTTTTTCCAGACTTTTTTTGTCTGACATTTTTCAGATATTTTTTTCAGATCTTTTTTTTCAGACTTTTTTTTCAGACATTTTCAGATCTTTTTTTTCGGACAGTTTTTTCAGACTTCTTTTGTCCGACATTTTTCAGATCTTTTTTTTCGGACATTTTTTTCAGACTTCTTTTGTCCGACATTTTTCAGACTTCTTTTGTCCGACATTTTTCAGATATTCTTTCCAGACTTTTTTTGTCCGACATTTTCAGATCTTTTTTTTCAGACTTCTTTTGTCTGAAATTTTCAGATCTTTTTTTTCTGACTTTTTTTGTTCGACAATTTTGAGATCTTTTTTTCCAGACTTTTTTTGTCCAACATTTTTCAGACTTCTTTTGTCCGACATTTTTCAGATATTTTTTTCAGATCTTTTTTTTCAGACTTTTTTTTCAGACATTTTCAGATCTTTTTTTTCGGACAGTTTTTTCAGACTTCTTTTGTCCGACATTTTTCAGATCTTTTTTTTCGGACATTTTTTTCAGACTTCTTTTGTCCGACATTTTTCAGACTTCTTTTGTCCGACATTTTTCAGATATTCTTTCCAGACTTTTTTTGTCCGACATTTTCAGATCTTTTTTTTCAGACTTCTTTTGTCTGAAATTTTCAGATCTTTTTTTTCTGACTTTTTTTGTTCGACAATTTTGAGATCTTTTTTTCCAGACTTTTTTTGTCCAACATTTTTCAGACTTCTTTTGTCCGACATTTTTCAGATATTCTTTCCAGACTTTTTTAGTCCGACATTTTTCAGATCTTTTTTTCAGATATTTTTTTTCGGACAGTTTTTTAAGACTTCTTTTGTCTGACATTTTTCAGATATTCTTTCCAGACTTTTTTTGTCCGACATTTTTCAGATATTCTTTCCAGACTTCTTTTGTCCGACATTTTTCAGATCTTTTTTTTCAGACATTTTCAGATATTTTTTTTCGGACAGTTTTTTCAGACTTTTTTTGTCCAACATTTTTCAGATCTTTTTTTTCAGACTTTTTTTGTCCGACAATTTTCAGATCTTTTTTTTCGGACAATTTTTTCAGACTTCTTTTGTCCGACATTTTTCAGACTTTTTTTTCAGAATTTTTTTGTTCGACAATTTTGAGATCTTTTTTTTCAGAATTTTTTAGTCCGACATTTTTCAGATCTTTTTTTTCAGACATTTTTTTTCGGACAGTTTTTTCAGACTTTTTTTTTCCGACATTTTTCAGATATTTTTTTCAGATCTTTTTTTTCAGACTTTTTTTTTAGACATTTTCATATCTTTTTTTTCGGTCAGTTTTTTCAGACTTCTTTTGTCCGACATTTTTCAGACATTCTTTCCAGACTTTTTTTGTCAGACATTTTCAGATCTTTTTTTTTCAGACTTTTTTTGTCCGACAATTTTCAGATCTTTTTTTTCAGACTTCTTTTGTCCGACATTTTTCAGACTGTTTTTGTCCGACATTTTTCAGATCTTTTTTTTCAGACTTTTTTTTTAGACATTTTCAGATCTTTTTTTTTCGGACAGTTTTTTCAGACTTCTTTTGTCCGACATTTTTCAGACTTTTTTTTCAGACATTTTCAGATCTTTTTTTTCGGACAGTTTTTTCAGACTTTTTTTTCAGACATTTTCAGATCTTTTTTTTCGGACAGTTTTTTCAGACTTCTTTTGTCTGACATTTTTCAGGCTTCTTTTGTCCGACATTTTTCAGATATTTTTTCCAGACTTTTTTTGTCCGACAATTTTCAGATCTTTTTTTTCGGACAGTTTTTTCAGACTTCTTCTGTCCGACATTTTTCAGATCTTTTTTTCAGATCTTTTTTTTCAGACTTTTTTTTCAGACATTTTCAGATCTTTTTTTTTGGACAGTTTTTTCAGACTTCTTTTGTCCGACATTTTTCAGATATTCTTTCCAGACTTTTTTTGTCCGACATTTTCAGATCTTTTTTTTCAGACTGTTTTTGTCCGACATTTTACAGATCTTTTTTTTCAGACTTTTTTTTGTCCGACAATTTTGAGATCTTTTTTTTCAAAACTTTTTTGTCCGACAATTTTCAGATCTTTTTTTTCAGACTTTTTTTGTCCAACATTTTTCAGATCTTTTTTTTCAGACTTTTTTTTCAGACATTTTCAGATCTTTTTTTTCGGACAGTTTTTTCAGACTTCTTTTGTCCGACAATTTTCAGATCTTATTTTTCAGACTTTTTTTTCAGACATTTTCAGATCTTTTTTTTCAGACTGTTTTTGTCCGACATTTTACAGATCTTTTTTTTCAGACTTTTTTTGTCCGACAATTTTGAGATCTTTTTTTCAAAACTTTTTTTGTCCGACAATTTTCAGATCTTTTTTTTCAGACTTTTTTTGTCCAACATTTTTCAGATCTTTTTTTTCAGACTTTTTTTCAGACATTTTCAGATCTTTTTTTTCGGACAGTTTTTTCAGACTTCTTTTGTCCGACAATTTTCAGATCTTTTTTTTCAGACTTTTTTTTCAGACATTTTCAGATCTTTTTTTTCGGACAGTTTTTTCAGACTTCTTTTGTCCGACAATTTTCAGATATTTTTTTTCAGACTTTTTTTTCAGACATTTTCAGATCTTTTTTTTCGGACAGTTTTTTCAGACTTTTGTCCGACAATTTTCAGATCTTTTTTTTCAGACATTTTCAGATCTTCTTTTGTCCGACATTTTTCAGACTGTTTTTGTCCGACATTTTTCAGATATTTTTTCCAGACTTTTTTTGTCCGACAATTTTCAGATCTTTTTTTTCAATATAATTAAAGTTGTTACACAGTGTGGAAAAGTGTTCAATCATTTCTCTTTGTTGAGCGGAACGTGCCCGATGTGTTCCATGGCGTTCCTGGAGGTGGCAGCAGAGCATAGTTAGCTGCATGTGGGATTCTTCTGTTGTTGAGGGAAGATAAAAACTAAGGGACATTTGGAGTTTAGGGTAAAGAAACACACTAGCTACACTTGTAAACATTACATTTAATTAGTTTTGCATTACATTACATTAAGTTAGTTTGTTTTTGTGTGAATTTATTATTATTAATAAATCGTCTACTGAATAAGCGCAATTTGCCGTGAGCTGGAATGAGATGGAAACATGAAACTTGGCATAGGAACTGGAATGATGTGCAGCTGCTTCTCAAGAACTACGACCCCAATCGGCCACATGATGGCGCTGTAATTAACGCCCAAACACGCGATTTTGAAAAGGCCACGCCCCTCACACCGTAAGTCTGATTGACTTGAAACTCGACACACATGTCTAGCTCCGTGTGATCTACAAAAAAGCTGCTCAGACCACTAACGTCCGCCTAACTAGATTTTCCGCCATATTGGATTTTTTGAAAAACAGATTTTTGACATCTCCTCCTAAACCGTAGGTCCGATTGCTACCAAATTTTCTGTGGATCATTATTGGACTAATGTCATCTAAAGTTTCATAAAGCGTGTTGATACCTCATTGCGTTATGAATCTGTTGACCAACAAACTTTTCAATTGGAGGGGCTTAGCAGGAAATTAGCCATAATTCATTGACCATTAGTCAAATCATCATAAATCTTGGTAGATATCTTCCAGTACATGTTTGGGAAGAGGCATACCAAAGCGTTTTCTGCTTGACACATAGGGGGCGCCACAAATATCAGAAACTTGTATCGCAAGATCCGGTGGACAGAATTTTATCAAATTTGGTGCACATACTCTGGGGGCAAGTATTAACCAAGATCTATAGTGTCATATTGATCGGTGCATGTGGGCGTGGCCTATTTAGCATTTTATGCTAAATTATGCCTTTGCTCAATTTGCTGTGAGCTGGAACGAGCTAGAGACATGAGACTTGGTACCATAACTGTACATGATGTCATAATGCTTCACATAAAATATGAAAACAAGTGGCCACATGGTGGCGCTATAACAATTTTCAAGGCCAGCCCCCTCACACCATAAGTCCTATCAATTTGAAATTTGACAGACATGTGCTGCTGAATGTGATCTACAAAAAAGTCTCTTGGACCACGAAAGTCCACCGACTAAATTTTCCGCCATGTTGAATTTTTTGAAAAACACATTTTTGACATCTCCTCCTAAACCGTAGGTCTGATTGCTGGCATATTTTCTGCGAATCATTATTGGACCAGGCTCATCAAAGGTTGCATAAAGCTTGTTGATATGTTATTGTGTTGTGAAGATATTGACCAATTAATTTTTAAGGGGCGGGCTCAGCACATCAATAGACCTAACTTCACAAGCCTTTGGCCCATCATCTCCAAACTTGCAGCATATGTTCACAAGAGTAGCGGAAACATCTGCTGAAAGTTTCATTCAAATCGGCCACATGGTGGCGCTGTAATTAACGCCCAAACATGCGATTTTGGAAAGGCCACGCCCCTCAAACCGTAAGTCCGATTGACTTGAAATGTGACACATATGTGCAACTCCGTGTGATCTACAATAAAGCCTCTTGGACCTCCAAAGTGCACCTGGAAATATTTTCCGCCATATTGGATTTTTTGAAAAACACATTTTTGACATCTCCTCCTAAGCCGTTGGTCTGATTGCTACCAAATTTTCAATGGATCATTATTGGACTAATGTCATCTAAAGTTGCATAAAGCGTGTTGATACCTCATTGCGTTATGAATCTGTTGACCAATGAACTTTAAGAGGGCAGGGCTCAGCACATCAGTAGACCTAACTTCACAAGCCTTTGGCCCATCGTCTCCAAACTTGAGGCGTACCAAAGCATTTTCCGCTTGACACATAGGGGGCGCCACAAATATCAGAAACTTGTATCGCAAGATCCGGTGGACAGAATTTTATCAAATTTGGCGCACATACTCCATACTATACATACTACAATAAAGCCTCTTGGACCTCCAAAGTGCACCTGGAAATATTTTCCGCCATATTGGATTTTTTGAAAAACACATTTTTGACATCTCCTCCTAAGCCGTAGGTCCGATTGCTGGAATATTTTCTGCGAATCATTATTGGACCAGGCTCATCAAAAGTTGCATTAAGCTTATTGATATGTTATTGCGTTGTGAAGATATTGACCAATACATTTCTAAGAGGCTTGCCTCAGCACATCAATAGACCTAACTTCACAAGCCTTTGGCCCATCATCTCCAAACTTGCAGCATATGTTCACAAGAGTAGTTGAAACATCCGCTGAAAGTTTCATTCAAATCGACCACTAGGCGGGCGCTTTGAGCGATAAAGGCTATAACCCGCGAAATGCCGCTTGCGGCTTTAATTCATTTTAAATTGATATAACTATGTGGATGTGGAAATATGTTTTATATATTTCATGTTTATTCTTTTACAATGTAATTGTAACCTGTGTTGAAATGTACCACTATACGATCACAATGTACAACTCTAGTTTTCATCACTAAGCCAAAGAATGCATTTCTCCTCAAGAAACACTGAAAAGTGGATTCATATGAAAAATGTGAAATTTCTTCACAGAAAAACATTTCTTGCATTGGAAACACACAAAAAAGGATAAATATGAAAGGGAACACAGTTTTCCAAAATCTAATATGATAGTTTTGGACTCCAGGCATCAAACTGTCAGTCTGAGCTGAATTCCATGTAAAACGCTAGTTTTCATCACTAAACTCGCTTAATATGTCTTTCTCACCCAAAACCACTCCGGAACGCTTTTCTCCTCAAGAAACACTGAAATGTGCATTTATATGAAGAATGTGTGATTTATTTACAGAAACACATCTGTTATACTGGAAACATACAAAAAAGAGACAGAATATGAAAAGAAACATTGTTTTCTCAAATTTTACATTAGAATTCGCTTCCAAGTATCAAATCTTCATTCTGAGCTCAATTCTATGCAAAACTCTTGTTTTCATCACTAAACTCGCTTAATATGTCTTTCTCATCCAAAACCACTCAGGAACGCATTTCTCCTCAAGAAACACTGAAACGTGCATTTATATGATGAATATGTGATTTATTTACAGAAACACATCTGTTATACTGGAAACATACAAAAAAGAGACAGAATATGAAAAGAAACATTGTTTTCTCAAATTTTACATTAGAATTCGCTTCCAAGTATCAAATCTTCATTCTGAGCTCAATTCTATGCAAAACTCTTGTTTTCATCACTAAACTCGCTTAATATGTCTTTCTCATCCAAAACCACTCAGGAACGCATTTCTCCTCAAGAAACACTGAAACGTGCATTTATATGATGAATATGTGATTTATTTACAGAAACACATCTGTTATACTGGAAACATACAAAAAAGAGACAGAATATGAAAAGAAACATTGTTTTCTCAAATCTGACATTAGAATTCACTTCCAAGTATCAAATCTTCATTCTGAGCTCAATTCTATGCAAAACTCTTGTTTTCATCACTAAAATCAGTTAATATCCAATAAACAACACAGAAAAGCATTTCTCCTCAAGAAACACTGAAAAGTGCATTTATATGAAAATGATGTGATTTCTTCGGAAAAGAAATCTCTTTTATTGGAAACATACAAAACAGGATGAAAATGAAAGGGAATATATTTTTAAATTTTTTTTACATAATAGTTGGCCTTTCTGCATCAAACCTTCACACTGACCTCAATTCCATGTAAAACTTTAGTTTTCATCACTAAACTTGCTTAAACTGTTTTAAAAAAAATCCATTGTATGATATGTCAAAAGATTTCATGAAAAAAAAGTCATAGTCATGTCGAAAAAAATCCATGAAATAAATTAAATTGTATAATATGTTGAAAAAAATCATTTAAAAAAATGTATCGTATAATATGTCGAAAAATTTCTTGGAAAAAAAGTCAAAGTATAGTTTTTCAAAAAATGTCATGAAAAAAAAGTTATAGTATAGCATTTTGAATTTTTTTGAAAAGAAAATACAATATAGTATATATTGTATGTTGAAAAAAATTAATGAAAAAAGTCTAATTCTAATTCAAAATTT